>NDXB01001925.1:92979-121269 GCA_002631895.1 Agapornis roseicollis
ACAAACAAAAAAAAAAAAAAAAACCAAAACCATAAAACACGCCACCACATTTTCTCCCCAAGCTAATCAGTTACTAAAATAAACATCGCACCTTCCAGCCCATCACCCTGTTTGACAGCATCTGTCAAAGATAAAAATCTTTCAATGAATTAAGGGAGGGGAAAGGCCAATCCCTCCTAGTTACAGTGCTGCAATTTACATCAGTATAATTATATCTTCATTACTGTGGTAGACTGACTAGACCTCCAGGGAAATACTACTAGTACATAAGAACTTTTATTCTTAATTGCAATAGAACTGCTACTGTATATCTACAGCTATTAAAACAAACCAAGATTAATAGAAATATAGTGCTAGACTACAGATCTGTTAAAATGTTAAGCTAATTGCATTGTGATCTTTTCAGTCTTTAAAAGGTAGTACACTGAAATTGGGTCATAATACTGTATTTCAAGCACAATATATAGATCATGCTTTTTTACTAGCAGTACTCTTTCCAGATCAGTCTTCTCTTAATATAAATTCTTAATGCTTAGTCATTACAATACTTGCTTATAATTCTGATACTAATATCAGTTTAACCTGGAATTTGCTGCAATCACTTTCCCTCTAAAAAGTGCCCTCATTTAATCAATGACAACTACCATTCTGAGAGCATTATCTTCAAACAGTGAAATCAATCCCCCTCATCACTAGCAAGCTCTTTAGTTGGAAGAACACCCAGCCCTTAAAGAAACCAGTTAAAGATGCGGAACACATGCTGCCCACTTCATATACACACTCAAGTCACCTCAAGTCTAACACCCAGCAATAACACATTTTACTTTGCAACCAGATGATACAAGTAAGCACCTGCAAAGAGCCTCACACTAATTGTGGCCTAAAGAGTTTGTCTCAGAGCTATTAGGATTGGCTCTTTCCCCCCAGAAGAGAACTTGAATCATCAGTTTCCCCTACACTTGACCCTTACAGGACTATGCACATCCTTAAATTTGGGAGCGGTTTTGTTTCCCTTACACTTTCTAAGGGCTAGTGTGCATGCATGGATGTGTGTTTGGGAGGGTTTAGTTTTCTTTTTAACTTTTCCAAGGTTTCCAGGCCCTCCCCAAACCTCCCCTCCTACTCCCAAGCCTGGTGGACATGCAGAAACAGTTTTCATCTAGAACAATACTCACACTCAGTGTTTTATATGACATTATACCCTACACAAATAATCATGAACAAACATGAAAAATAGAGGAAAGCAAGTGAAAATTTAAACAGATGAAATAAAAGGCCTATGTTAACATAGTTTGTGGTATGTTCCAGAGCTTGGAGATAAATGCTAAATTTTCCCCCATCTCTTAGGCCTCTCATTGATCAAGTTGAAATAAGCAGCATGATCCTTAAAACATATTTCCATTTGCTTCATTTGGAATAGAAGTTTACATATGTATTTCTAACATTAGATCCTGTTATATATGGGCATATTTTTTTTTGAAAAATCATGGTTTACTATGCATATCTGAGTATGTATTAAGCCCTAATTAACTTTATGTAAATTACTTCTTAGAAACATCTTACACCCTCACAATGTAGTGTTTTCCAGTTTCCATTCCACCAAAAGATGAGACACACAGAGAAAATTAGGCTTAAAATATAATGCAGAAGTCAAAAAATCAAGTCTCTTCTATATTAAAATTTGCACACCATTGGTTTAGCTGAGGTTCATACAGACACCACAACACAGGTCTTGCATTTCACCTGTATCTAAGGGACTTTTTCTCTCTGCATATCAAGGAACCATTCATTTCAGACCTTCTTTTAGGTGCAAACCATCCGCATCATTTCTTAGGACAGTATTTTGCACATCAGGCAGAAAGGACGGCTCCTCATGTATGCAAATTCATCCATAGCTTTGGGGCTTCTCTAATACTCACCATTCACAACAAGTAAATCACAGAGAGAGAACTAGGATTTAACTCTGAATAGCTTTGCTTTTGCTGATATAACTTCGACCCTTGATGATAGTTAATGTCAGGGTTTTTTTGCATTCAATTAATTTAACGGTCCAGATTTTTAATTTGCATTTCATTTAACATTTCAGATTTTTAATTTGCCAGATATTGTTTATCAAGTATTCATTTCAGCGCCTTTCACTGTACATACAGTGCATACTCCTCAGTAATTAGTGCGCAGTAAATTAATTCTCTCCTTGTTCCTTCATCAGATATTGGATTAAGAAACTTCCACTGTACCAACCTTGAGAGCTAGATTAGGAATTTCCCATCCATAATACCTTTGTTTAATATTTGTCTTGTATATGTTATGCTGCCTTAATGTTTTACACGATAAGAAATGTTATAGTTAGAAGCAGAAACCTCCAATTAATTTGAATCACATACTTTTTGAAATTATTAGACTAATAGTAAATATGCTCACATAATGCTAAAGTCTACTCCTTTAGGCAGCCCTACATTTTACTTAGAAAAATAATGGCTATTCTATTTATATAAAGGGAATGTAAAATACCTGATGATTTTTCATCAACTGTTATGAGTGTTAAATCAGATCCAAAGTAAACACCTTGGTATAGACAGGTCTTCTGCATTATGTCAATATGGGCCAATGACCAGCAATGGTGTTCTTTTACAAATCCAGGGAAAGTAATACACAAACTCAATAGAAGGGCATTGCCACCGCAGTCCACTGAAATTATGCATGTTTTGCAAACATTTCACAGTTCATTTCACCTTTTCCACGTCCACTAAGATGCACAGCATACAGACACATTTGTTCTCCAGATCAGTCCAGACTCAGTCGACATCTTTGCTTAGTGATTAAGGCTCTTCTTTACAAACTATATTCATCTTTATCTGAAATATCCCTGCAAAACTTGCCCACCTGCAGAGTTCTAACATAGCAGTCCAACTATCCAAAGCATTAATATATATCTCATGAAGGATATTTTTGCCTATACAGATGAAATTTTAATAACCTGCATTTGTTTGGAGGGTTTTATGCTTTAAGAGTCTACAAGTTTATGGATACAATGTTTTCCTTCAGTGATAGAAACAGGTAACACAGGTGATGTGTGACAGGTAGAAGGAAACTTTGGTCCCTCCTGAAGTTGTGCCGAAAATGTCTTAGGTCACGTAAAGCAGAGGTGCCAGCACACAGAGAGTTTGAGTCTAGTTTGGACAAGCCCCAGCATTAGCTACAGGGAATAGAGAAGAGATGGAGAGAGGATTTGGGGTAGAAGAGGTCTGGAGGATGCTTTTGAACCAACTCACTGCTGAGGAGTATGAACCTGAGGTCATCTAGCACCAAAATTACCTACAGCCATGTGGGGAGCTCACAAATTTCCACCTTGCTTTTCTACTTGAACCAGTAAGGCATAAAGGGTTAAACCCAGAAAATGGTAGCAGAGGAAGGTTGCTACTTTTTCTTCCCCACTGACATCAAACACAGGACATAGAGTTGTACTGAAGAGTTTGCAACAAGGCAAAGGAAAACGATCACTAAAAATTGGGGGAAAATTAATAATGGAGACAGGAATTTGCCTTTCTTCCCACCCAAAGCAATAAGAACTTTCATTCCACAATTACGACATTTTTATTTAGAGACTACAAAATTGCCAATACACATGTGTGACTGTGGGCAAGTCTCAAGTTTATAGTGGAGCTGGTGTTAAATCAGCCAGAGCAATGTCCTCCCAGTCTCCATTCCCTTCCATAAAGGTGTGTAGTAGTTATAAGGAATAAAAATGAGCCTGAAGAGCAGGTCACACATTCCCAGAGGTTACTGTAACCTCAGCTGGGTTTTATAAGAACTTAGAAAACTTCAAATTTTGACACAAAATAATTCTAACCACTCTAGGTTTATCTCCTTTATTTCTAGGAGAAGGCTGTCTTACAAACTCCTGGCTAAGTTTGCTTAGGGCCACATAGCCTCATTTGGTTTTATCAGCTTTTCATTTATTTAGGATGTGGTGCTGCCCAGTCTTGTATATAAGCATTTTATTCCCTTTAGTACAGGCAGTACAGTAATGACCCAAAATAGAAGTTCATCCAAACAACTTTCCTGCTTACTCTGGATCTATCAGATCCAATCAACTTTGGAACAGATTGTTGTTCACATTAGCTAAGGCTTGTCTACTGGCTTGATTTAACTCTGCTCTGCACACCTTCCATGAGTTGCTAAGCCTTTCTATAACCCAGTTTTCAGAGGGGAATGAGAAAGATAGCATCCATTACCTTAAACGGTTTGTACATAAGTGAAAATATTACAGCTGACAAGAGTATGGGATACTGGGGGGAGTGGGGGGGGGGAGCTATGAGTTGCTAGCAACATTTCAAGTGTAAGAACAGCACTACTACTTTCAAGTGTGATAACAGACACAGAGGTCTCCCTGTTCCCCTACTATTTCTGCATTACCAAACACATCAACAACATCATCCATTGCATGGAAGCATAGGGCAGCATGGAAACATAGGGCAGAGCAGCTGCGCACCACATCTCTACTGGGTAAGAGATACTTTCTAAGACAACCTGTATTATGCAAATAAAATCAAGGCTTGACCCTAGCATGCTGACAGGGAGAACTGCAGTATACCTTACTCTTGCTGTCATGAGTGTGCTTACTTCATCTTTCTGATTACACAGGAATAGTGCTCAGTGCACTGTTTAAGCAGCTGTTGCAAACACACCTTAATTCTTCACGAGCAGAAATACTGGGACATCTTGGGAGAAGCATTCACACCCGAGGGTTAACATAACTTATGGAACCAAAGATTACCCAAAAGCATCAGGAAATATTCTGATATTGTTTTCCAGCCTCCACCTGCCACCACTTAACATACTAAAACTAATCTCTCCTCAGAGAAAACTCTCCTTGAGCATACTGGGAAGCTGAAGAAGATCCACGGATGAACCTGATCACCTTGAATTCTACAGCAAAGTTCCCTTTGACTCCCATGGCATGAAAATAAGGATGATCTGACACAAACTGATCTGGGTTTTAAAGAAAGAAGGCAAGAGAAAAAAATTATAAGCAGATTCTGAAAAGCAAGGTAAGTGCTGTGTTTGTAACAGCTTGGCAGATTTCTAGGGCTGTGACAAGTTGATAGCAGTACTTCTTCTCCTATGTGTGGCCATCAGTTCAAACAAACACACGAAACCCAATAATCCTACAAAAGTGCAAAGTGACACGAAGACCTTATATGTCATATTTCTCTGGCTGCAACATGTTTTGTCTTATTATAAGAGGTAATTGTTTGGTTTATTTCATTTATAAAGTTTAGGCTTTTTTTTTTTTTTAATCTAAACTGTTTAGTTTATTTTTTAAATAGCCTGTCAGGATAAAGGGTCACTGAGTATGCCAAAGGGAAGTATATCTTTTGAATTAAAGGATCGAAAACTCAGTCAGGCAGAATACTGGTTGCTCTCGAGAACATTATGGGAACTAATGAAAGAACCCCATTTCCTGCCTTATACAATTAAGTAATCAGCTGCCTTTGGTTACCCCTAACAACTTACACAGACAAGAGGATTACTAAGCAAACAGATTTCAGCATTTCAGAATACACAGTCAACGGGAATGCTGAAATGACATGCATTCCCAGGGGAGTCACTACCTTTTCAATTTTAAGAGAAGGAAGTAGGATTATTGAAAATTTAGGACTTGGCAGACCTTAACAGAAGTGCTTTGTCTGATGTAATGGGCACTATCAAAACTAAGTACAAAAATAACCCTTGCCATCTGAAGAATATTTCCCTTACTACCTATCTTCTAAGACAGAATTCCTGATCTGGTTCAAATGAAGGGATGCTTAAATACAATATAAAACTATTGTGTTGTGGCATACTGCAGTGAAAATGAATAATGTTAAACAAACACTCTAGCTTCAACTGTGAGTAAATTTTACTCTGAATAGTAAGGATTTTTTTTTTTTAATTCTTCAGTGACTTTGTTTGCACAATACAAAATAGGTGGTGAACAGTCTCCCTGACTCCTTCCATAGGTGCCTTCTGGGGACAGGGTTTTTAAGGTTTCTCAGTGGTCACTAGAACTTTATTAGAGATTTATGACTTGGCAGAAGCGGTGCTTAGAAGTTTTGGTAACCCAGACCTAAATCAACACCATAATGAGTGGGGAAATAAACACAGATTAGTTTTCTCACAGCAGGGAAGTAGTATTTGGGGTTCCTTTCTCTTTATGTTAATAGATGTTGTGATTCTCTTTTCAGCTAATTGGTACTGGAAGTACAATGGGTACAGGGCTGGGAGTGGTGTAACAACACCAGGGGTACTTCCCTGAGCACTCTGCAGCCTTCTGGGGAGGGTGAGAGGAACTGCCATTTTCCATGAGGTTACTTGGACCTGTCAAAAATTTAAAAGTGTGCCAGTGAAAAGAGGCAAAGAAGATATTTACAATTTTATGAGAAAGAAAAGATAATGGGAGAAAGAACATGAGCAACAGTCTTGTTCTAGAGTGACTGAATGCCCAAAGAAAAATTAAAATGCTACACTGCTCATTCAAAACCTCCAGAGTGGTGGAAGTGCTGAATGGAATAGTGCTTCAGAAATAAGGTAAATGTTCACTCTGACTCTACTATTATCTGCTGAGGCAATAGAGGCATATTAAGTAAACAACTATGCAATGTTGAAAATACTTCCAAAAGAGGAAACTGTCAGACAAAAGATAACACAGAAAGAGGGGGCAGAAATCTTGTACTTAACAGACATGGAAAATAAGATCTATTGTAAGAGTGCATTTTCTCTCAGTTTCTAACAATGTGAACTCTCCTGCACCATATGGTTCCACTGTCCCCACCACAGGGTGATCTTATTGTTGGCGAAACATTTGCTAACAGCACCTGGCTGCTGTTTGGTGTTTAACTTTCCCTTCCTACTCCCACAGCTTCAGGTTGACAAGGCTCAGGCATATATGCAGAGTTGCTCATGGACACAATAATAAACTTACTTGGCCAACGGTTTCAAATCCAATAAATGACTTGGCTATAATTATTCAATTGACAAGCTGCCCTAAAATGCCATAATTTTCCATCTCATTTACCATCTCATTCTGGACATATGCAATACTGGCCTCAAAATTTCTTGTTCCCCTTCCCCACTGCCCTGAGGTATCAAGTTTTGGGCAATGTGCAACTGTGTGTTGTTGGACTGATGGTGTTTATAAAGAGGACTAGTCATTCTGACCATCAGAGGTGCATTAACTACTAAAATACAGCCTCAAATCTTTCAGTTGTGCTGGTGGGTTGGATTTAGTTGCCAAAGACATCCTTCCCAATGCCAGCCAGAGGTACTAAAAACGTCACTAAAAAAAAATCTTTCCCTGTGGTGCAACATGTAAGATCAGTCACACTTTCTAATCTGAAGAGAACCAGGAGGTTAAACTTCATAAGGCACTACATCGTTGCTTCCCAAGTCAGACCCAAATCCCAAATTAGCCTCAATCTTGTGATCAGGCAGATCAGGGTAGAGTCCCATCTACCCACTGAGCTAACCATAGCTACCACCTGCTTGGCTTCGACTACATCAAGCTTGTTGGTATAACAAACATGTTCCTTGATTTTTATTAAATGCAATTTGAGATATAACATCACATGGCCATCATGTTGCTTTTAGTACACACTGCTGACTGATATTTTCCTGCACAATATTAGATACCTGACACTTGGCAAAGTGTAGTTCCTTCCATCTCTAGTCTCATTTTTGTCCTGTCAGCCAGAATTTTCCTATTCCACACTGCCTCCCCCCAAATGACCTAAAAGATGAGCTGTGGAGCCAGCAGCTGGGATTCACATGATCAGATTAAGACCCCCAGACATAATTTAGAGAGAGAGATTTTATTACTGTTGAGACACAGACAGGTTTTAATTTCAACAGAAAATGTTGGGGATTCTTTGTTTTTCTAGGAAACTTCCCATAATCTGTTCCCTACTCAAAATTATTCTCTGCTTTCCCAAAACTAGAGGCAGGTTTAGCACAAAGAGGCAGTAAAACCTGGAACAGCAGACTTAGATGACAGTCCAGATAAGGGCTAACTCAGCAGAGCAACAACTATGTAAACTGAGATGCCTCAAAGCAGGTGAGTGGTTTATTAGTATTGTTCCACTGTTCTCGCAGGTGGAGTAACACAGCTAAGGGCAAAAGACAGGGGACATTTTGTTACATCATTTCTGCCACATTGAGCCAGATCTCTGCTAACTCTCTGTGCCTCTCTTTAACTACTGTTATTAGGCAGAACAGGTCAGCACACAGCTGAGGCTGCGCTTACTACAGGTACTGTGTCAGATCCCAAAGGAGATTCATCTCCAATGGGCTTTAACAGGGAACCCTGAACTATCACAGTGGAAGAGTAGCAAGGACACTTCCCTATTCCAGACAGGAGGGCTAAAAAAAAAAAAAACCAACCCAAACAAATAATGAAATTCCAAAACACACCACACCACAGAGTTTCAGATCCAAACACAAACTGTAAGATTCAATGACTAAAGACTGTAAGTGAAAATGCAGGAAATAAGGTGTGCTCTACCATCATACTTCACAGAAATACAAGAATTGCTGGAAGTTCAGGTGCACAGTAGTAGAAACACAGCTAGAAATTTTCTAGCTCATGCCAGAATTATGAATACAAAACATACAGCAGATATTTGTATATGTAATTGCATAAATCTAAGAACAAAGTTAAACTATTGGCTTCCCAAGCAAGAAAGGGGCATTGAGTGCATAGAGAGGAAAGAGATTAAAGAGGTAAATCAAACTAACAGTAATAATGGATTCCTTCAGATCATTCCTATGTGCTAGTTATGTGTCACAGTGTTCACAATTACTTTTCTTACTTTGCCATCTTGAGAGGACTGCTCTTTAGAAAAAGAGCAAATAAAAAAATAAAGAAATTATGAACTCAAAAGGATTAAAATGGGTACTTCATACAACTTCTGTGATACAACAGGGAGATGCTCAGTGAAGCTAAAAGGCAGCATACCTTAACAGAAGATGTTTAAATGCATATTGTACTGAACTCTATGGAAAAATCTGTCCTTGCTCCCCCTTGTCTTCCATAGCAGCAGCACTGGGAGCAGGTGAGGTTTTATCCTGTCTTGCCTCCCTGTGCCCCTTTTACACAGGTGATCTTATTCACAAATTCACCTTAGTGGCTCTAAAAATCCATATCTGCTCCAGATACACCTGCTGTTCCAAATTAGATCTTTTTCTATTGCTAGAACATCCATAAAGGATAGGAATTTTTACACAAATATTTACACACCAAAAAAAAAAACAAACCCAAAAACCCACAGAGCACATCCAAAGCAGATGTATTAAATTCTCTCTCTTCCTAGTTTTTTCATTTTCTCACTGTTGACAATACCATTGTATTTCCCATCACTGTCCATTCTGTGATCTTAAGCATGGAGACCTCATCAGAATCAGAGTAATCTCAGATTTGGAACTTCCTTTGGAGTCCCATAGCCATATTTTAGACAATTTCCATGGTTCTTCTATATAACATTAATCACTTGAGCCAGCTCTTAGGTAAGCCATCTCATATCAGTTCCTGTGACTAGCCTCTGACCATAGTTTCCCATCATAATGTTTTGCTCTTAACCCATCATGGGGCAGAGATCATTTCTTAGCTCCTCTCTTTGACTGTGTTTCATTTCCCAGCTAGCTCACCCTTTCTCTTAGCGAAGCCAGCATGGCTTCGCTAAGAGGAAATCCTGCCTGACCAATTTGGTGGTCTTCTATGATTGGGCTACAGAAATGACAGACAGGGGTAGAGAACATGACATCATCTACCTGGACTTGGGCAAAGCATTCGACACTGTCCCACACAACATCCTTGTCTCTAAATTGAAGAGACATCAATTTGATAGACAGACCACTTGATGGATAAAGAATTGGCTGCACACAAAGAGTTGTGATCAATGGCTCAATATCTGGCTGGAGACCAGTAATGAGTGGTGTCCCTCAGAGATCAGTGTTGGGACCGGTCCTGTTCAACATCTTTGTTGCTGACATGGACAGTGGGATTGAGTGCACCCTCAGCAAGTTTGCTGATTATACCAAGCTGTGTGGTTGGGTGGATACATTGGAGGGAAGGAATGCCATCAAGAGGGACCTTGACATGCTTGTGAAGTGGGCTGATGCCAACCTTCTGGAGTTTAACCATGCCAAGTGCAAGGTCCTACACCTGGGTCGGAGCAATCCCAGGCACAGCTACAGGTTGGGCAAAGAAGAGATTGAGAGCAGCCCCACAGAGAAGGACTTGGGGGTGGTGGTCAATGGGAAAATGAACCTGAGCTGGCTTCAGTGTGCACTCACAGCCCAGAAAGCCAACCGTATCCTGGGCTGCATCAAAAGGAGTGTGACCAGCAGGTCAAAGGAAGTGCTCCTGCCCCTCTATTCTGCGCTCATGAGACCTCACCTGGAGCGGTGAGCAGTTCTGGTGTCCTCAACATAAAAAGGACATGGAACTGTTGGAACAAGTCCAGAGGAGGGCCATGAGGACAATCAGGGGATTGAAGCACCTCCCATATGAAGATAGGCTGAGAAAGTTGGGGCTGTTCAGCCCAGGGAAGAGAAGGCTGTGTGGAGACCTCATAGCAGCCTATAAGGAGGCCTATAAGGATGCTGGGGAGGGACTCTTCATTAGGGACTGCAGTGATAGGACAAGGGATAATGGGTTCAAACTTAAATAGAGTAAGTTTGGATTGGATATAAGGAAGAAGTTCTTTACTGTAAGGGGGGTGAGGCACTGGAAGGGGTTGCCCAGGGAAGCTGTGAATGCTCCATCCCTGACAGTGCTCAAGGCCATGTTGAACAGAGCCTTGTGTGACATGGTTTAGTGTGAGGTGTCCCTGCCCATGGCAGGGGGAACTGGAACTAGATGATCTTAAGGTTCTTTCCAACCCTAACTGTTCTATGATTCTATTACAGTGAACAGAAGCTTCTCTTTTTTGGCAAGGTCTTTCATAGGTTATCCCTCACCCTGTCTTGTGCATCATCACCATCTCTATAAACCAGTCTGAAACACACTTGTTATATTTACAGAAAAACTTTCATGATTTCAATCACATTACCTTTCTGTTCAGTTAGAGTTCCTTGTAAGTGCCTGCAAGCCTATTAGTTCATTCACATCCTTTCCCAATAACCTCACCAAAAATCACAGGTGATGCTCTGACAAACATCACCTTTGTGGCCACCATTTTTCATGTTGGTCAATAAAGTCTCATAACATATTCCATCTATTTCTATCCATCTTGAATTCTTCTCCAAGGTTCTAAGCATTTTGAGGCAGCAATTAGCTTTGGCCTGTGTTCGCTTAACACAAAGAGGTCTAGCATTTGGACAAATAACGAGCACCTACAGTATCCATCATCACAAGATCCCATTGGTATAAAGAACATACATGGCTCCAGGAAACAGAAAAAATTGTGTATCAACAGATAAACAGGCCTTCCCCCACACACACACTTTCTTTTTTTTGGGTCAGGAGAGTCCATATGTTCCCACTATGGGTTTTATTGTATTCCCTCTTGAAGAATCTATTACTGGCCCTTGTCAGGCTGCTGGCTATGGCAGCAATGAAGTCTGCTTTTCTATGCAGGCTGATAAATGAGCCAATAAATTCTAAATCCACTGCCATAGATGCTGCAATTATTGCTATAATTTATTGTCATCTGTTACGTGTTTACAATTTCCTTGGGACTGGATCAGTTGGCAGTACTGAGCAGGGTGAAAAGTCTTCTGTTACGTTAAAAAAAGAAAAACAAAGAAAAAAAACAAAAAAAGGGTCCTATAGAACTTCATAGGAAGGATGAGAGGAATATTAACGTAGGGACATTTTCCGTGGCAGCAAAAACTGCCTACAGAAAAGGTAGTGCTTACATTGCAGGAAAGACAACTGATCCAGAAAAATAGCTGCATGGGAGAAAAAAAAAAAGCAAAGGACATGTGATGCCACAAAAACAAAAAGCAAGTATTACACAGAGAGTTAAATTCTGAGATGTAAGTATCAGATACTCAACTTATGATTTTCCACAGAAATATTAAACCACTGATAAACATGTTATATTTAAAATACTTGTACATGCTTGTTGAGTGTGAAAAAAAAAAAAAAAAAAAAAGAAAAAAAAGAAAAAAAAAAAACAAAAAAAAAAAAAAAAAAAAAGAAAAAAAAGAAAAAAAAAAAACAAAAAAAAAAAAAAAAAAAAAGAAAAAAAAGAAAAAAAAAAAAAACTAGTAAATGCTTGTGGAGTGAGAAAAAAAAAAAAAAGAGAGAAACCCAAAGGAAAAAAAAAAACAACAAACCAACAAATAGACAACAAATAAACCGACACATACTTTAATATAGAATTCTGAAATAGGAGAGAATGAAAAGGAATGAGAGAATCACAGGAGCATAGTACACAATGCATCATGTTAACAGGGGATTAGAAACTCTTTAGCCCCTGCAATAAAAATGTGCCAGCAAAATCTGTGTTTTCTAAATCAGAAATACTGACATTTGGGTATTCATAATAGGACGTGGTCTTTTTTTTTTTTTTTATTAGTATAAGCTATTGTTTCCTAAAAATTGACATACAGAAGTGTCATGCAAAGTGCACAGAAATCATGCTTTCCCAACCAACATTACCACATGCACCTAGTGTGGATTTGCTGTAAGTTTTACAGAACTATGCTGAGTTACTGCTCAGCCCCAAACACATCTCTGATACAGACAAAGTTGAAAATGATGGATTAGTTGTATGCAGTTCACTTGACAAGCATCTGAAAGTCGAAAGCAGAGAGAGAGGAAAAAAAAAAAAACCAGCACAAAAAACCCACACACTTTACCAAAGCCACGTAACCTGAGTTAATGAAATTATATTTAACTAAGGGTGTGTATTTAGACTGGATCTTACCTTGGTGACTTAGCCATTAGTAGGAATTCATTGTTTACCTCAGCGATTCTTATCAGTACTTAAGCAGTGTTTGCACGTGATTTTCAACTGATTGCTCAACATGCTCTATGTTAGACTGTTTTGAAATAACTGAAAACACAGCAAGATCACAGAGGACTAATCTCAATTATCTAATCTGCTTAAAACTGCATGGTTTCTTTTCTTGTTTAGGCCACATTAGGCCTTCCTCTATGGGCAGAACTGTACCTACTGATTCCAAACTAGACATCTGTTTTGTCTTTTGCAAGACTAAAACTAAAAATGGAAACAGTTACTTTTCAAAATTATTTTACTTAGGCTGTTTGAAGATCAATCCTCAAGGCATAGTAACTCCTTAGAATGATCACAGGCTCCTATTGACATATGTGATAACTGTGGCTGTCTGATGCACGTTGCAGACTCTCTACTTAAAAATAATAATAATAAGACACCAACACACACACCCCCCACAGATCTCTGAGAATCTGGATCATAGGATGGTGAACATTGAGCTTCAAGCATATCTGAGCAAGCTCCTAAAGACCGGGGGTCAAGGGGAGGTGAGGGCAGGGGACAGTGGAAACCAGTGAAAAGAAGGTGGGGAGAAGGGGGTGGAATATAAAAATCAAAAGTTAAAATTTTAACTCTTCTGACTGAAGCACTGACTCTGTCCAATAGTTCAAGGAAAGAACAGGAAAACAAATAGTTCCTGGAAAACCATTGAGCCAATGGGCAATTTACAAAATGAATTTACAAAATGAAACAAGTTGCAATGAGCTTTTACAGTTTGTGTGTTTGCACTTGACTGGAGAACATAAGAGCCAAAACTCTATCACACAGAAGAAACATGCTTTAGCCTTGTGCAGTCAATTCTAAGATTTCACCAGTAGCACAGCTGAGCTTCACAACTAAACTCCCCAAGTAACTTCAATTTCTAGGTCAGTTTTTTCTAAAGATGATACTAACAACATTTAAGAAGAAGAAAAAAAAAAAAGCTTAGCATCTCAAGAGTTAATGCAGACATTAAAGAGCTTACACATCAGTCTGCCAAGATCCAATGTCTTTGTTGTCTTCTTAGAGAAGAAGTTTGCCCTTGGGACTCATCTTTCAAGCAGCTGGAGCCCTTAGGGCAATTAACAAGAAAAGAACTTCTAGGAACACTTTTACTTACACTTACATGCATCTCTCCCTGTTTCTACACCAGCCATTGTTATGTATCCTGTATTGCAGGGTGCAGCAGAGTACTACCTTTGCACCCCACAGTGTTGTAACAAGTTCCCAACAGTAATAGCTAAGTAAAAAAAAAAAAAAATGGAAGTATCAGAATATGCTATTTAAAAGTGGAAAATATTCATACCAAAAGCTGACAACTATCAGGTTTTGAAATATGTTTTTTCTGGTTTTTTTCCCCACACACATATTTTTGTCTTTCCCAACCTACTATTTACTATCCAGTATCCAATTGCCACTAGGATTAGACTTGGGCACATTTTCTCTCAGACTGTGACTATCCATTGCTACTTCTACACAACATACCATATGCACAGGGCACCACCACTGAGGGAATAATCAGCATTCAGTGCAAGGGCCAGGGGCAAGCACATTAGAGCAGCAGGAGTTCGAGCAGCACTGGCATTTTCATTACAGTACACAACAGTGAGGAAGGGCCTGGCTCAAGATGGAGCAATTGAATGGCAAAAAGACTCTGTAGGTTTGCTTAAGACTTCCTGAATTCTCAGCACTTCCCTGATGACCTTCCTTTTGAGACAGATCTTTATTATAGCTTTTTAGCCAGGAGTTCAAAGAAGTAGCACTGACAAAGTAAGAGAGATGATTCCCTCCACACCCCAGATCACAGCTTGCTAAAGTGGTAAGGAATTATCTTACAACCTTTTCTTCTTCCATACAACAACACAAATACTCAATCAAGAAGCAGTGAATATAAAGGTTCGGAGATAATTCCTGGTTAAGGACCAATAATTCCATGCATCAGAGTTATTTGCACTTCTTAGTCTGCAAACTAAGGTTGAACTTTTCCACAAGAACCACCACTGTCTGATTATGTGATATACTCTCAGCAAAAGAAAAAAAACTCTGAAATATGGATTTTTTCCCAAAATATAAGAAGATACTAGGAAGAAAATCACATTTAACTAATAAATCATGAGAAGGGGGAAACAAGGCTGAAAAGCATGTACATTTTCCTACATTGTAACAGCAACAAGATTATGACTACCTCCTGTGTCAGATAATTTTAAACTTAAATGACAGAAGTCCACTTATCCCTAGAAAAAAAATAAGCAAGTGGAAAGTATAGATGCTTTCCTGACATAATGTTTCAGAGAAACCGCAGCTTCTTTAGATTTTACACATATAGATGGGTCTAAGGATCAAAGCTCCATGTTTGTACTTCAATGCTTTGTCTAAAGCTGTACAATGAGTACTAGCAACTTGACCATATACAATTAGAGCGAAACTAATTCATAACACTTTATTCCCTTATGAAGCCAATAGGTCACAAAGATTTTCCTTCAGCATAATTGGCAACTGTATGACTTTTTTGCACATGGCAGATGTGAGCTTTGGTTTTGCCATGACTATAAAATGATGAGAGTATCCATATTGAATGTGCAATCTTAATTGGCATAGGTCAACAGTGGCACATTATATCCAGGCTAACAAGAAAAATGTACAAAGTATGAAAGTATCCATGAGATTCTAAAACTAAGGGAAATTAAAATGACATCTTTCATATCATGAAAATATCTAGAAAAAAAGCTGGGTTTTTCATATGTCAAAGTGGCATAGATTGGTCTGTTGCAAAAAAAAAAAAAGAACACACAAAAGTAGAGTTTTGCTTTTTTAAAAAAATGCACAATTTTAAAAGACCTGATTGGTCTGAAAACTTTTTTTTTTTTAAAGCAGTCACAAAGCAACATTATTGTTTTCAAAATTTACCATTTTACTTGTCATTATTTAAGAATCTATTTTTTTCCAAGGAACATATTTCCAATCCTCACTGATGTGGATAAGGTAGTAGTGTTTAATTCATTTTCATAGATTCGAAGGATCTGGTTGATACATGATAAACATTTGGGGTTGTCCATAAGTATTTCACTATTTTTCTGGCTAAGGATAGGCTCAGAGAACACTTCTCCTTTGCCAGAAAAAGTTCTTGTCTAATGACCTCTGGAAGTACTTGATCATTATATTCACAGGGCACTGGGACAGATTCTGTTCATGAAGCCAGCAAAGGAGCCTGTCAGAGAGTAACAAGAATCTTGCCACATTACCACTTAGAAAGGAAAGCCTTTTATATTTAGCTTTAGAGATACCTGTGAAGGAGGATGCTGCCTCTGTTCTACCTGAAAGCAATAGGTTCCTGCTACATTTGATGAGTCAGGCAACATGCAACTTAGCTCTGCAAAATCCAGATTTAGTTTTGACATGCTGCTCTTTCAATTTCCCTTTTGAGATTTAGTGTGTGCCTGTTCACTTCCATTTACAGGCAGTATCACACTCTTTAGCAACTAGCAAAGCGATTCCTGGGACTAGCAGATCAACCAGATGAAGACTGACTTCTCACTCTCACTTATGAAGCACAATTCTTCAGTTACTTCCCTTGCAAATGAATCTGACAAGGGCTGCATAATGTGCAAGCCAAGTTACTCAAACAAAAGCATGAGAGACCATGAACAGAAATCACATTATACAGAATGAACTTAGAGTTCTGAAGCTGCACACACAGCAATTAGTTGACTGGCAATGCAATAGAAAAGACAAATTTACCATTTACAAAAAAAAAAAATAAAAGAACAAAACTGAACAGCATGTATAATACGTACTCCACATGAACAAAAGACAATGATTCCTCAGACAAAAGAGCTGTATTGACACCAGCATGAATATATTTCCTACCCCCACCCCCTTCCATGTCAAAAATGTATTTCCTAAGGACCAGTCTCAGGTGGTGACATGAAGACTCCTGAATTTTACTGTTGAGTCATTATGTGACCTTGAAGAAAAAGATTCACTTAAGTGTACAGGGTCTCCATTCACCTGTTGTAGAATACGTATATAATCATAACAACACTTAACAATAACCCAGAAAGCTTGTTAGGCTTAATTAATTAGGCAATTCAAGGTCCTCAGCTGCAGAATGGCAATCTTTATTAATAAAGTTCTATTCATTGGCTATCACATCCCTTACTTATGTAAATATATCAAGCCTTACCTTTATAGCAGCTCTAGATATTTTTTAATTTTTTTTTCTTCATTTTGTAGTCTAAAGATTTTTTATGAACATCTAGAACTGACTGATGGGGGCAGAGAGTACGCTGTACCAAAACTTCACATAATAGCCCCTTCGCTTTGCCAGAGATACACAGGGGAGCTATCTTATGAAAGGCTGGTCAAATAAATCTGGCTGGGATCCATGCAAAAAGAGATGGACATGGTTATTTTAAGGAATTAAGCATTTTTTTCCTCTTTCAATTCATAATGTGCTGCAGAAGCAAATTTTACCATTTCCCACTCACAAACAACAAATAGAACATCACCAATCTGCTTAAACACAGCAACTTGGAAGCAGTCTGAAGTAACTTACAAATCAGCTAAATCAGTAAAAAGATAACTCACTTGAGAATGATATAATTACTTTCAGTTTGCTTAAAGCCAAGGAAAAGTTGACACAGTGATTAAAAGGAGGGGGGCAGGGCATGCAAAGGAGAAGAGAGAAAAAAAAAAAAAAAAGAGTTACTTTATACTGCATGAAATTGGGATGTTTTGAGGCCTAGGACCTGAGCTTATTTGAAGAAAGATTATCTTGACAAATTGGATAAACATTTTGTGCATGACAGGACGCTGATGGAGAGTCTGTTCTGCAAGCACACCTGGGGGATAGTTTGCTTAGTGTGTGACCAAGGTGTTCGAATAACCGTGAGTCCTCCCAGGCTGCTTTGTTTACCCTCTGACACGTATAGGCAGATCTGAAGTTGAGGCCTCCATAACAGTTCCTGCAGACTTTGCAGATGCATTTCATTCCCTCCTCCTTAGGACAAAATGCCTCTTGGCTAGACTAGTCCACAAAAAGCCCCACGAGACTTTGGCAAATAGCTTGTATTTAAGGAAGCCTGCATGCTTGCCTGCCCCAGGCCAATAAGTGACCATTGCAAATAAGGCATTATGTCTTCATCCCTTCTCCTCCTTACCCCTCAGCACTGACTAGAAGGGACCACTCCAACACCATGATAGAGTCAAGCAGTGAAAGAAAAACTTGTCTATAAACACAACCTAATAGTTAGCAAGGGAACACAATACCTGTATAGACTCTTCACTTTTCTACATGCAAAAGGCAGCATGNGCATGAAATTGGGCTGTTCTGAGGCCTAGGACCTGAGCTTATTTGAAGAAAGATTATCTTGACAAATTGGATAAACATTTTGTGCATGACAGGACGCTGATGGAGAGTCTGTTCTGCAAGCACACCTGGGGGATAGTTTGCTTAGTGTGTGACCAAGGTGTTCGAATAACCGTGAGTCCTCCCAGGCTGCTTTGTTTACCCTCTGACACGTATAGGCAGATCTGAAGTTGAGGCCTCCATAACAGTTCCTGCAGACTTTGCAGATGCATTTCATTCCCTCCTCCTTAGGACAAAATGCCTCTTGGCTAGACTAGTCCACAAAAAGCCCCACGAGACTTTGGCAAATAGCTTGTATTTAAGGAAGCCTGCATGCTTGCCTGCCCCAGGCCAATAAGTGACCATTGCAAATAAGGCATTATGTCTTCATCCCTTCTCCTCCTTACCCCTCAGCACTGACTAGAAGGGACCACTCCAACACCATGATAGAGTCAAGCAGTGAAAGAAAAACTTGTCTATAAACACAACCTAATAGTTAGCAAGGGAACACAATACCTGTATAGACTCTTCACTTTTCTACATGCAAAAGGCAGCATGACCATTTTGATCTCACAGACTGTGTGACACAGTACACTGGACCAACTTGCCTGATGACCACTGTGCAGGTTGTTGGTGACATGCTGCTGTTAGCATCGTCTGAAAGACTCCTTTGTCCAGGCAGCAGCAAGCAAATTTTTGCTTCTTACGACAGCAGTGGTTGTATTGGCAACTAAACTTTTTCAGATTCCAGCAATCCACCCTCAGGGTTTTTTCATGTGTTTGAAAGTCAGGCAGAAAAGGATTCTCTTCTCAAACCACACAACGCTTCCAAAGCTGCTACACAACCCTCCCTGCACCTTTTGGGGTAGGCTGGTTTCTAGGCACATTAATTCTGGCCCTATGGCAAGGTGGTTCAAACACAAGCACTAATGCCAGCACAAAAGTGCAGAAAGATAGGTACAGAGGAAGAGACAGTGGTGAAAGAGAAACCATTTAGGGAAGCTGAAGTTGTTGGGGAAATACTCTTTAGGACTATAGAGGTTTACACTAGCAGATAATAAAAGCTTAGAGTAGAACTTGTTTTTTTCAAATGGCAAACATTTTGGCCTAAGACTGTTCTCACAAAAGTAGAGAGAACCAATTCCCTAAATAATCTCCAAACCCAGCTCAGTTTTAGCTTGGCTTTTGAAGGCACTTAGTCCATGAGTATGCCCTTGGCCATTTCCTACCTCCAAAGCCACAAATAGATCTCAGAAAGCAGTAATGGAGGAGACAAACTCTTTGGCAAAAGGAAGTATCAGAGCAGGACTTGCCTCACCTTACTTGCTACAGGATGGGACAAGGCAACCTCTAGAAGAGGTACCATGGTAGAGGTACCATGAACTGCCAGGGGACAACATCTAGCTCTCTGATATTAGATTCCTAATTTTTGGGTGGCTAAACTGAAGTGTGCTGTATGCCACCTCCAGTTACCCGAGTCAATCTCATCAGTATACGGTGTCAGAGAAACAAGAATGACACTAAGCTGGCAAACTTCAAGCCAGATCTATTAAGTGTTCTACAAAGTTGCTATTAAGCAGCATGAGGAGAGAAGGGTATCTGATTTACACTTTGACAACACATCATTCCAAATCCTAATCCTCTATCTTGCCCTACTCTGTTCTGTTTGGGAACAACTGGCATTCTCTACTTCTCCCTATTTGTTAGACATTTTAAGAGATGAGATTAGAATTAGGCAGCTAAAATTGATAGCTTGGATTGACCCTCTAGATGTCAGTCATAGATGGCAATATGTTTAGATGGGAATGGCCCATACTGCTTCTACCTTTTGTGCCCACAAGACCATGAAGACAGCTAAGCACTGGTGACTTGCCATGTAGCACAAAGATGTTAATATTGCTTACTGGACCAAGGCAGGACTATAGAGATGTCCATGGAATTTATCTTGAGCACTAAGAAAGGGCCAGTTCCCTAAAGCAACAATCAACTACTTCTGTCCCACATCAATAATTTGTTATTCTTTCTGACTATCAGTGAAGAGCAAACAAAACAAAACTAGAGCTGTTCTGCAGCAAGGCTGTGTCACCTAACAGAGATTTGCTTTAAAACTCACAGGAGAATCAAGCCAGCACTACAAAATAACTCAGAAATATAAGAGAGAAAAACTCTAATTTTTAACTTGGGAAGGAGGGGGGGTACCTTCATTGATTTTTGTCTTTCAACCTAATTTCCAGAATAGCTGCCATCACTGTATTCAGAAAGAAGCAATCAAAGCAGTAAAAGGTGTCGTAAAATTGCTTTCCTTCAGAAAGTGTTTTTGCCAGGCAATTTACATTCCCAGTACTCAGGCAGTACAACCCAAAGATAATGCACATTTCTCTTGCAAGTTATGACAGTAACTCCTAATAACTTAAGATAGTGCTCCACGTGTGAGATATAAATAGGTGGATGGAAATAATTTAAACTGCGGGAGTAATACAAACCTTTACAGGTAGACCCAGAGTCAGCAAATAAGTGCCACATTAGAAAGTGATCTGAAAACAAAGCTGAATGATAGGAAACAAATATTTTTGCAGGATGTAACAGCCTAAAAGACACAGCTAGAGAATTAAGGAGCTCCTAAAAGTAGCTATGTATCTCTAGTTTGCCCTTAGGTGTATTTAGCTGATGAGGAATGTTCTTGTGACGCAACCCTTGCATCTTGTATTTCACTAGTTGAGTGTGTTGTCAATATCCTGACAGAAGGGATTTTCTTTTCAGGTTGACTGAAATAGAATTAGGACACTATTTCATTCCAATTCATACAGTTATTTAAAAAAAGCTATTTTTCCTTATTTGCATGTGATACTACACTGCACATAGAAAAAGAACAACGGCTGTCAAAGCCAGAGTTGCCCAAGCAGGAATGTTCTGCCTTTTAACTTACATGATGACGTGACCTATTGTTTCCCAGCTTACATGGCCATGGCTGCATGAGCACCCTGCAGTCAGCACATCTCTGTTTACAGGAAGGAACCCAAGCTACAGAGGAAACAATGACCTTGCAGTTTAATAGAAGTCCTCAGGCACAGATGAGGCAAGAGCTTAGCATAAGAGGATATTTAGTAATCTAACATCAGATCTCGGTGCAAACCTGCCTGATACCAGGCATGAGCCTCAACCATTAACATCCTTTTCTGATGGAACATGCACAAGACACCCTCATTATTAAAGCCTTTTCTCAAACAGCAAAAGATGCTACCTTCCCTCCAAATTTTATTCTTCATTTTCTCTCCTCAGATTTAACTTTATTCAGTTTCAGACAAATTATTTTCATTTTCAGGTGGAAAACACGCAAAATGGTTACTTTCCCTACAAAACTAATACTTGAACACAAAATTCCCTGCAAACTCCCTTTCTGCAAAACTCCAAATATCCTGAGAAAACTTCTGAGAGTAATTTAAATAAAGCAAGACACCTTTGTCTTCAGATTAGTTTTGCATTTCCCCTTCAAGTTTCCCCACACTTCTGATGATCCCATTTGTACTCAAGAGGTAAAAGTCAGGCAGCAAGAATATGTGACACTGAGCATGATCAGATCATAGAATCAAATAGGACCTTTAAGGTCAAGTCCATCTGTTACCCCAGGACTCCACCACTAACCCATGTCACTAAGGGCCTCATCGTATACACTGCTTTTGGATACTTTCAGGGATGGTGATTCAACCACTTCCTTGGAAAGCCTGTTCCAATGGCTGACTATTCTTTTGGTGAAGAAATTTTTCCTAGTATCGAATCTAAACCTCCCCTGGTGCAGCTTGAGGCCATTCCTACTTGTTACTTGAGAGAAGAGACCAGCTACATCCTGGACATGCTTACAACACAATTTTCTATCAGCACAATCTATCAGTGATACAGAATTAGATTTTCAAAAGTAGATTTCCTTTTTTAAAATAGGATTTGCATGATTTTCTGGAAACAGCAGAGAACAGCGCCAGCAGGATGTCTGCAAGCAAACTTCATCCATGTGTTCCAAGTGCAAAGACCAATGAAGCTGCAGCATCCCTGCATATTCACGCAGTTTTAAAACTATGTGTTTCAAGACCACCTGGGACCACTGACTCCATTTGGATGGTCAACCCACTTTCAAAAAAATACATTCTTCTATGCTTTTTCTACCTGCTCCAGCTGAAGTTGGCTCAACAAACACTGTATACTTGCACCTGCATATCACCCTCAGGCAATTCAGAAAACATTATCTGTACCAATACTGACACAATATAGTTCATAGTTCATTTCTATTTCTTTTTGTTTGCAATTTCTGGTGGTTTGGGGTTTTGGGGGGGTTGGCTTTTTGTTGTTTGGTTGTTTGGTTTTTTTTTCCTTCAAATATTGTAATTTTAATCTCATAAACAAAACTTTCACAGCTACAATTGGTACCCTCTTTCCTTAAACTGTATGTTAGGGTGTACCCACACAGAACGTCTATCAAAGGCCATTACGCAAAAGACAACCAGTCCTTTATAACAGAAACAGCCTGAGCCCCATTAGCTGGGCAGACAGGAGTGTTTCAAGTACAGATTCCAGAATATAGGGAAGCCATTGTTTAATCTCGGAATGGGTCAGAAAGCCTCCATCACATGGGGGAAACCTTTGATATACCTCAGATTTAGAGGACGAGTCCAAATGAAAACAAGGGACAGAGTACCTTCTGTTAAGCAGGGCAAACTTTTCCCTTCTCTGAGGGTAGACCTTCTGCAGGAATGAAACATGCTCTCACAGTTGTTACCAGAGAGAAGACAGTGTTGACTGGCAGGACAGAAAATAAGGGCTGCACAGGAAGAGTGCCTGACAAAATGACCAGCTCCAAATACAAAAAAACCCCACCTTGTCTTATGATTAAGGACAAGAAACTGAGCACTATGGGTAACTAAGTATCTTTATATAAATGTACTGATATTTTGCAGCTGTAAAGTATTTTTATATTGAATTAACTTGGCATCAAAGCCAGTAATCTTCCACACCACAATAATTCAGTATAAAATCTTTAACTCTCTGAAGCTTCTGGCACAGAAGAACAGTATTATTCTTACAACTGGGCCCATCCTGGGGGTTTAGTTTAGATTTTAGTTTAGCTGTGTACAAAAATCAAGATATTAGCCACAAAGTACGGGATCATAGCCAGAAGTGAAGCCTGTAAGGTCACAGGCACGACAAGAGCTGAAGTCTCTACTACTTTTCAACCTGCTTCCAGGCTTGGTTGCAATGGTGCTTTCTGTTACTTTAAATCTGTTTTGAAAACAGGAACGAAATGTGCATTTCTTATCTTACAGCTAGATAATCACAAAGTCTATCAACATTGCACAGTGAACACCAACAAAAGCTACTGAGTCTCCTGGACGCTGGGTTTCCCAACCATGCTTCTAGCTGCCAGTCAAACTCAGGATCCAAAAAGTGCTTAGTAGGGATCCAGCCCAAACAATCTGCCAGAGAATGGACTGCAGTTAAGCTTAAGACTACACCTTGTACACCTCCGCACCTTGTGGGCTATGGAGGTGAAACAATGGGGGGGAGGGGGAAACAAGTATTCACTTTTGGGACAAAACATGCATAGACTTCTCTGCTCCAGACTTGAGTCTAAACTCTTACCCAAATACGCATCAACATGGGTGAGACTGGATTTGTGAACTAGATCCTCATAATGCAGATTATTTTTTAACAAAACAATCATGCATTAATTACTGTGGAACACATTTGTCATTCTGAGAGGCAGAAAAGAGAAAAATAAAGTAATCCCTACAGAAACAGTCTGTAAACCACTTTGTAATCTTGGAGACAAAAACCTACTGTTAAACATAAGTGGTAAACTGTGGGAAGCATTTCAAGTAAAGCGCAAGCAGAACATATACCATAGATTGGGGTTTTGTATCTTTAGAAGCCAAACACCTAATTCTAACTCAGTGAAAGAATTCACACACATCCCCAAGCAAGCAGCTCCTCTTAATTTTGTCCCGAAGTGCAATCATGGAGCAAATGTTTTGTATGATGTTTCTGCAAGGTGAGTGCTTTTTTGTGTTGCACAATATTCTCTTTGGAGTGCTGGATTAACGCACAAGTAGGACAGGCACCTAGATGGCTTGGGAAAACCCCTTATTCCCAAATTAACTGAACTAGTCACAGAACTATCTAATCCATATTTTAGTGATACAAGAGCATTCATTCTGCAAAATAACATGGATACTAAGCAGACAGTACCTGCTTTTGTAATAGGAAGCAGAAACCTTGATTTATAAACTTAACTTCTTTTCAAACCAGAAAGCCTTAAACCAGAAGTGAGAATTTTTTTCTCAAATCAAGCTTTGCCATACAGAAGCTTCTTTAATGTCTCCAAAAACATCAATCCAACAAGCACTAAGATGTCTTGTCAGATACTTCATTAATACCTATTAAGCCAAAACAACCTTTACTCCAATTTTTAGAGGATTCACAGCAAAACAATGTATCAGAAAGCTTTTTATTTGGGGCCAGTGTCTGTTCATCTTAGTTAGAGCCAAATTCTATCCCCAAGACCACTAGCATCTGCACTGGCATATTATATGTTGCTTTTCTGTTTGGTAGACTTTGTTCTGACACTGCACTTGCAGGAGCAGAAGAGTTGTTTCTTGGGAACCCAAACTCAGTGGTATCAGCACGCTGCCCTCTGCTGCAGATCCTATTAGTTTGGCATCACTATTCACACACTCCCCTAACAGAAGCATGCTAATAAGGGATCAATGAAAACCAAACAAAACTGTCCTGCTGGAACTTCATATGAAATATTTTCCCAAGAAAAATAAAGTGTGCTTCTTTGATACACATCTGTCCAGTTTGCACAGCAGATAGCAGGGGGCCTGCTGCAGGTGCTAAGGAGTTTAAACCAGCTTACAAAGTTCATATTGATAAATCGTAAGCATATCGCACCAGCCATCTGCACACACCTCATCCCATCTGCAAGTCATACAGAGGCCTTGCAAGGAGCCAAGTGAGGTTTTACATACAGCTGAACAAACCCTTCCCTCCTCCATCCCTGCTGGAATTTCAGATTCCTCTCTCTAGATCAGCTCTTAATGCTTGCCAAGAACCTCCCTTGTTTCCACCATATCCCATTTCAAGGCCATTCTTTCAGTCTTGAGATCCACAAGAAACTATACAGCTCCCTAGCAGTATTTTCAACTTATTTCACCACTTCCTTCTTGTTATAGATCTATATACACACACATTCCATTAAGACTCGCCACTTGAGGCTGCAAACTCAGATCTACACAGAGAAGTTTGGGGACCAATATTAACACATCTCATAGCTCACTTTGCTTATATCCAATCTCACAGCTCCTTCTTTCACAAAGATTCAGTGCCCAGACTTACATGAAAAAACATGAGGATATGCATGTGCTATTCTTATTAACAATAAAAGAGACAGTAAATGTAATCTTATTTATAGTATTTAATGCATACAGACATGAAATAAACAAAGCACTTTAGCACACATTTAATATGATTCCTATTCACCAAAACACAAACTCAACGCTTAAACACTCTTAAATACATTTTTCTGAATAGGGACAAGTAATTTAAGTCACATGCATGGGGGCACTGGTGAATTAACACCATAAAGCTGGAATCTCAAAGATTGACAGAAGTTTTTGTGGTTTTTTAATTCACCCCCCTAGATTAAACACCCCTTTAGATAAAAAAAAAAACCTAAATGAAGTTTAACTTTAGCCAACAGAATCCACTTTCAGATTATTTTGTTTTTCTTTTGCATAAGCCTGCGACTTTCACATAATCCACAAGCAAATAGCTCTATTCTGTAGACTAGAAATTATAAAAGACCATGTAATCAGCTGACAAAAGAACTGAAAACAACCCCAGAGGAAATGCAGAGCTGCTCTCGCAGGCTCACAATGTGCTGCTCTGTCAGCTTCCCACTCTTTCAGCAGATACTCCTGACATTTCTTGTGTCATTACTGGACTTTATGAATGGGACCGTAGGATGTTTGCTGGTGAATAATCAGAAAAGGAAGGGGCATAGCATCACAGACAAGGGAGCTGCTTCACTGTCTGCTGGCCAGATCCAAGCAATTAGTTCACTGCTTTCTCCTACCACCAACCATGAATCACAGCTCAATATTGTATTAAAGGCTGAATTGTTGCTCATTTTTTTTAACAGGGATGCTTAAGAAATTAAGCTGTCATAACTTCAAATAACTGCATATGGTTTGGTGAGTTTATTTAGTTCACATGTATCTAAATGTTTAGGTACTTACACAAAGTCTCATCAACCTTTTTGGGTCAAAAAATTCAGCTCAAAGTCTCACCAAAGTTACCCCACAGAGGCTGCAGCTCTTCCCACTTCTGTTGCAGACAGAAATACTTAAGCATGCTCCCTGCCACTGAATTTCCCTGCTCTTGCTTTGCTTGCCCAGCCACACACTCATACAATGCAAGTTACACACAAGGGAAGGGAAAGCTCTTGTGGAGAGATTTTGTTTGCAAGTATGAGAAGTAACAACAGTAGTAGTTGCGTAACATATCATGAAGCATAAGGAGGCCAGTCGAGGCATTCCTGTTGTCAGTAGCTCTTTTCAAGCCTGAGAGGAGGTTTCACCCAAATTTGAAAGGGATTTTTCAAAATGGAAGCTTTACAGGTTTCTGGGGAACAGCCAGTTCTAACACAAAGAATCCCCCAGCAGCTAGAAAGGATGCAGCATGAACATGAACCACAGCACCTGCACAGGACATAAACCTCACAACCCATCCTGTCTACAAGAAGCATTTTAAAAGAGCTTAGATCCCCACAGGAGTCTCACTGTACAAGAAGTTTCCTTCTGCTCCTGAGGATTCCCATTTTGCTTATATTTTTTCCCTAGGATGAGCCATGTTATGCTGCCAAGTTATGATGCATCTAAGGCAATATCTGGTTAATCAATCAAACATCTTCAGCCATTATTATGATCTCAGCACCACCATGGCTTGGCTTGCAGAGTACCTGGTGGGACCAGCCTTATGGGATAACAGCCAGGGCAATTCCCCCATCTTATTGATCAATAACTGTCAGGGATCACAGGGCTAAGAGTCTTATGATCATTATGTAGGGCAAGAACATTTTTTGGGAATTTAGGAATGAGAGGGCTTTCCAAGCTGATTAAGTATTGGGTATTTTGAGGAAGGAACAACAGATTCAGATAAATGCGCTCTGTTGACATCAAACATGCTAGCCCAGTACACGTGGCCAGAGATGATCATTGGTGGTGTCAAAAGCAGAGCCCTGACACCAGTAGTCATTAAAAATCCCATAGCATTTTGTCAAGGGATGCTGTTGAACTGCAGAGTTGCTCTGTACTGAATTTCATGGCGAGGTACACACAACATACTGACCTGGGAGATATGCAAATAGAGGAAAAAAACTATTCACAAGTGCTTGCTTAAATACGAAGAAAGCCAAGTTTTAACCTCTTTATAACACTTTTGCCTTCATTTTCACTAAGATTTAGGGTCCTATGATTACTACAGAACATTTTTGTAAGTGAATTTTAAGTTTAAATACTAGAATGATCAATGAAAGCATGGAGTTACATAAGCTAAAAAGGAAAGTAATGCCATTTGCCGTGTAATTGCCTGGCATTAGGAAATGGCAGAATTTGGTTGGACCAGGAATAATTTTAGTATGGACACACAATCATTACAGAATGTTAAAAAAAGAAAAAAGGCTGTCAAATTCAGTATTATTTCCTCACTAAGTCAATGTATTTATTATATTGTAAAAATATACATACCTTATATGCATTCTTAAGCATGGAATATAGTTGCCCAGTTCACAAAAGCATAGTTACATTAACAAGTTCATGGAAACTAGTATCAGCTGATCATGCTTTATGAGCAGAAAATAGCAAAAAAAAAAAAAAAAAAAAAAAAAAAAAAAAAAAAAAAAAAAAAGCAGTTACA
>NDXB01001925.1:135178-149531 GCA_002631895.1 Agapornis roseicollis
AAAAAAAAAAAAAAAAAAAAGAAAGTAAGAAAAAAGCCAGTTCCTTTTAATTCTAAATGTTGCTTTTGATCATTTAAAACGAAAAAGGTTAAAACACTGTTTTATTTTCTTACCATGGGCTGTTCATTTCACTCCAGGTTTACAGCAGCAAGAGCCAGACCCTGAAATAGGGTGGAGATACTGCTTGGAAATCCCCTGTATTTCTGTCTCAGGTTGGCTCTGTACGCAAAAACTGATCAGTGTGTTTCAAGAAAGCAATGTGTGCCCAGGGCCACCCCACTCATGCAGGTAGGACAGGTCAGGTGGGACGTGGGCTGGTGCAGACCACCACCACCTGCCCAATCCCAGTGACAGCCAAGGGTTTCACCAGCTCTAACCTGCCCAAACACCCCAAGGCTGACCCTGGACTCACCATGGGGCTTCGGCAGGTGGGAGCCCCAGCCAGGTCCTATACCAAGCCTGGTCTGCATGCTGAGCTGGCAGAAAGCCATTCCCTTGTTCTGTAGGATGGAGGGAGGGATGGGAAGGTGCCACAAAGAATGAGGGGACAGGAGGTGCAGACAGTAGGAGACTGTACGAACTGCCCTTTACATCCAGTTGACCTAGGCAGAAGGAAGAAACAAGTATTGCAGTGTACAAACTATGGGCCAAGTATCCTTTTTGCACAGGAAAAATTGAGTCTCATCTTTCAGGAGGATTTTTTTGAAGTATTTTTTTGTTTCCAAAAGAGGTTCATCTTTGAAAGAATCTGCACAACTTTCTTTGTCCAAATCTCTGTACATATTTTTTTGCAACACACAAAGGAAACTTTGCCATAATAAATTTCAGTCTTCATTTTAGTTTTTGTTGGAGACTCATTTGAACGCATCCACTAAACAAACTACTCTTCCTGACCAGTGTTTTTTCAGCTTTAGGTGTCCTGGATATGCAATCCACCAACTGGAATACAGGTACCTCAGGGCTTTAGCAGAAAAAAAAAAAATAAAAAAAAAATCCAAATCACTGAATTCAGAGAGTAACGGGACCAGCAGTGGGATCACAGAATAGACTAACTTGCAGGAACAATAAAACATTTGATACCACTTAATTGGCCTGGTAACATGGGATCAGGCACCAAAATGATAACTAGAAATATATAAATGTCATGAAAACAAACAAAAACTAATACAAAAATATTTTAATGTTATCTGATCAGAAATTCCATTTTGAGATATAAAACACATACAGGTGGCTTCATGAACATCTTCTCTCAAATCCTTTGAAACATAAATGCAGATTTAAAATACAGTTTCACAAAGAAAACAATTAGAAAAAGAACAAATAGTTACAAGGCATTTGAAATAAATTTTTAAAAAACATCATTTAATGATAAAATGCATCTGAAAGAATGGCATTTTTGGTTTGTTAACAATCCTCAAATTTTCCTATCAGGAAAGCCAGATGGGCACTCTCTGTACCACCCCTCATTATTTTCAGTTATTAGTGTTTGCCATTTGTAATAGATGTAAAGTTACTTTGACTTTGTTATGAGCAGCCAGTGGGAGTTCTGAAAAAGGTAGATTAAATACCAGAAGGAAAATGAGTGAGATGATATAAAATGGAGCCTGATCCTGCTAACTCATCCTCCAATAAGCAATCCTCTTTCTTTTCTACTTACTGTACAGTGTAAGAGCTTCAGGATTAAGTCAGATCTTGGAATCATAATTCCATTTATTTGGAGAGGCTAACATGCCTTTTGCTCCACATAAATGTTTTCATTTAAAAGAAGGTTGTCAAGTCTGAAAGCATACTAAATTCATGATTAGAGGAAACTTTGCACAGCTTCACACAGGCCAGCGGACTGTGCAGAGCCATAGGAATGGGGTGGATCTCAGCAACTCCAGCACCCAGAGCTGCCCTCCCCAACCCCAGTCACCATGTGTCTGACAGCCAGACGAACAACCAGCCACAGGGCTCATGCAGCCAGATGCACATGACACATGGGGATGTAACACTGACAGAGACCTTTGGATTTTCAACACCTGCAGGAACTCCAGGACCACCGATGTCTCCCACTGCCGTGGAGCACCCCAAGAGCCCAGCTAGCCCCAGTGCAGCCCTTTGCCACCAGAGTTGCTTCTGCTCCAAGTCATCATTGGGAAAAGAGCTCCTGGAATTTTAGTATTGCATCCCTATCACGAGGCTGGTGGGGTGCTGACAGCACTGCAATACGTTACACTTGCTTGGAATGGGAAAGAGCAGCTCATTAAATAAGCAGCAGGCCACACAAAACAGTCTGCCATATGCTTCACGTTTATGTTAAATCATCCATCACCGAAATCTCCACTTGAAAACAAGCACTCCAGCAATAGTACATGCATGTGCACTTGTATGTGCACACAGATGTACACAGAGTTTGCTGTTCAATTTTATACAGGGTTTTTTTCCTCTTCAATTATCTTCTGCAGATAGAGAAGACAGAACAGAATGTAATTTAGTGTTCACAACATTTTTCATACAGTATTACACAAGTTACCAGCAAAGAAAAAAACCATAGCAACCTGTAACCCCTTTTTTACATGTATTAGTAAACCAGCTAATTTGGAACATACTTTTTTTTTACTTACAAGCTACACATGTGAGTTATGTTACATTTAAAAACCTGCATCATAAACTTAATCATAAACAGTCAAATCATCCTTTAAGAGTCATTCTTAATTAAATAGCATCATATATATTTCCCTGAAAGGGACTAAAAATATTCTGCTCTGATCAGCTTTTTTTTTCTTTTTTTTTTTCTTTTTACATTTCACCCAGCTCAGGAGTGCTGCAAAATAAGTCAGCAGTTGCCATCCTTTCACAAATAATATACTTTCCAAAAGAAGAGGGTTTATAATAGTTTGGATTCAGCTAATGGATGAATACCATTGATTCATACATCCTTTTTTAAAGAAAACTGTGTTGAGTCATTAAATAACAAAAAAAAAAAGTCATTTTTTTATCCTTACATTTTTAGACTGCTCTTCTTAAAAGAGCACTAAGGCATGTTTTANGAATACCATTGGATTCATACATCCTTTTTTAAAGAAACCGTGTTTAGTTATTAAAATAAAAAAAAAAAAAGTCATTTTTTTATCCTTACATTTTTAGACTGCTCTTCTTAAAAGAGCACTAAGGCATGTTTTACCTCATTTCAATATGAAACAATTCATTTCCCCCGATTTCAGTTGGTCAGATACGAAAATCTCAGGACTTAGCTTTTTTCAGTGTCTCAAGTGTAAGAAGAGAGTAGGGTTACTCGTTTACCTCTGTCAAACAACAGTTAGAGTATAGCCCTTCTGGCAGAACACTATGAAAATATGAAAGCAGTAACTGATTCTCAGGAAATTCATAAAATGTCCTTTTCTAATGATTCAAGGTATTTTTGTGGAAACATTAACTATTTTTAGCTTTTTCCACTGTCTAGCTTGTCTAATTGCTCCTTGAGTGAGTGTTCTGGCCCAGGGGTTGATTTACAGCTCTAATTGCAAAGGAAACGATTACATGGCTTTGCTTGTGCTAGAAATGGGTCTAAAACCCTCAGAAAAAAAAAAAATCTGTTCTGTTTTCATACCTACACAACACATTCACTCAATTTGCTGGTCTCATCCATAACTTCAAACCTTCTGACAACATGATCACAGACAGTGACTGTTGTGTGCTGTCTACTGTAGGGGGAGCAGGTCTGTCTGCCCAGTCCTGAGTTTTCCATTTGACAGTGCTGTCCTACAGATCCATCTACTAATACAGTGAAGACATGCAGCAATTACCAGAGGTGTTACCTTTGCTGTTTTCTTTGAAAAGTTATGGAGACGTTCCCATAAAGTCCTCCTCATTGTAATTCCAGCTGGAAATCCTGGAAACAGCATAGTGAAATCAGTTTCCATGCTGGAAATGGGCACTGTCCATTATTTTTATTATGAATTTTGATTATAAATGTATGTATGCACCTACCTACCTAAATCCAAATTACTGTGATTTTGTCAAAAAATGCCACTTTGCCACAAATGGAACTCATAGTAGAAGGCTACCTAAACTGTACTACCTAAACTTTCAGAATATAAGAAAACTATTTTGTGCCCAGGTTTAGTTAACACCATTTTGTAGATGAGTGCAGGCACTCTTCAGGACGTTTTAACCTCAGTCGATTCGGTAACTTCACCAAGTGGCAGTCTGACAACTCTCATTTCAGAACTTAAGACTCAGGCAACTCACAGCACAGCCCCTCCCAGAGAGGACAAAGAAAGATGGATTTCTTGCAGGAAAAGTGGAAAACATCAAATAAGCAATTTTTCCTTCTCTGCATAAAGAGTATTTGCTGTTTGGCCCAAGCCTGAATTTGCCATTAAAGTAGCTCTTGTCTATACAAATGTTAGGAGCTAGTCCAAGCACCGACACAGCCTGGCACATCCCTGTGAAATGACTACTGTAATCTCCTTAAAGGGTACAGCAGTCCTCCAGAGCAGCATCTATCTGAAAATAGTTTAATTTTCCTGTGACCAAACAAATGTTAGCACAAAGGTCTGGTCTGTGAGAGCAGCTGTGCAACATGCAATAATTTCAATTCTTGGTCTGAAATATTCTACAGGCAGTTGGAGGGTCTAAGACTAAGATCCTAAAGCACCAACTTTCTCACATCTATGCAAGTATTAGTAACTACTGCCATCTCAACACATGCAACATCTTACATCACATTTAGCAGATTCCATTTAAATTCACATGCCTATAAGCAGTTTCAGTGAGGAAATATACTCACAGAAATATTTACAGAAACTTGGGGGGGGAGGAAGTAGAAATTAAGCCAGATAATTTTTCAGGTATTACTGATTTGAGATTTATTTGGAGATTTTTGCCTTCTTGGGAGATACAGGTTTCTAAATGTTTCTCCAGTAGCAACATTTCAGATATTCTGTTCCTTCTGCATGCTTCAGTTATGCATGGGTTTGCTCCACATCTTGTGCTTGCTCTGCAACCCATGTGGTGCTTTGTTTACTCACTTTTACAAGCAGATACATGCAACAGCCATTCCCTAGCAGAATGACTCTTCTCTTGAGTCCACCACTTTCTTATACTGGAGCCTGCGAACACTGGGCAGTCAATGTGTTCCCCTCCTCCCTGTTCAACTACCCTCTGTGTTTTGGGTTCAAAGTGAAACTATCCAAGATTCAGGGACCTTGAGAGACCAGGACTTGGGAAACTCAGGGAGAGACACTGAGGGCACGAGCATATTATCAAAAAGAATTTGAGTGCTCCCAGCAGCCCAGCAGCAAATTAGAAAGTTTTGGCTCCCAAGAATGAGTTGTGTTGTTTGTTCCTGCATACTGCAGCTGCTCGTCCCTCTCCCTCCCCATCCCCCTCTTTTGGGTGGTTTATTACACACAAGCTACTAATGAATGGGAGCCGCTGTTTTACAGTACACCACACTTACAGGACTTATCTCTAGGCCTACCACAGATTTGACTGATCAACAGCAGGGCACCACCATCATAATTCTTCCTAGAAACAGGAGGATAAAAAGGGGTTTGTTGGAGGTTGGCTGTGTCTGCAGAGAATCCTGCCTGCAGGGCCTGCTGATGCCATCGCTAGCTGCTATGGTCTTTGGCCTAATAAGGTACAGAAACAAAGATTGTTCACTTGTTCAAGAATACTAAAGTACCCAAGTGACGGAAAGTGGAGGCAGCAGGGCACACATCCAAGTGGGATTAAGGCCACAAGTGCAACGTTACAGGGCTGACTGGGTGGCAGAGGGAGTATCTGTTTCTGAAAAAAAAAAAAGAAAAATCCAGTCAAACATAATTTATAACATATCACAGTCAGAGGTGGCTGTCATTAAGAGTTAAATGTTGTATTGTGTTCAATTTATTCAGATAAGGATCCTCTAAGCTGCTTATATGTTATCATAACTCATGAGTAAGTAGAGCATGGGCATGGTGAGGGGGAAAGGCTTTCTGGGTCAGGATGGAACACAGGCTGGGAGGCAGAAACACTGGGGCAGGGCTGGACTGCTGGTACCTCAGTGTAGTGTGCTCACTGTCTGCACACTTCAAAGACTCTGCAGTAAGTCTTAGAGCCTACCAAGCCCATAGTATTTGTCAAGGTCCAGACTCTACTTGGCCAGATACATCTTTTGTACTTCTGTGCACTTTTCCCAGGTAGGAAGACAAGCAGTAACACCAAGATGATCTAAATGGTGCATTCAACCTCTCTTCAACTGGACCCAAGGGAACAGCCAGAGAAGGTCCAGGTGCAGTGAGGCTGTCTACAGAAGTTGTGAATACACATAATCAGAAAGCTTCAGTGTCAGCACTGAAGGAGGAAAAAGTGACTTACATTGCAGTCAAGTAAAAAGGCCATACTGACTGGAAGTGGATTGGCTACCCAACTGAAGAGCAGGGAAGCAGCTTTCTTGGGGACAATATTAAATGCTGCTGACTGGGTTCGAATCAAAGCAGTAGGATTGTTTTCTCTGGCTTAAGGAAACCCAGCAACAGACCACACTGAAGTTCAAGGAACTAGATCAGGACAAATCACACTAAACTTTACAGGCTTATTAGGGAAATTTTTTCTCCTACTTCATTTTGGGTATAGAGGGAATACCTGTGTGGAATAAGAATTGACAGTCACAGGAGCCTGCCCTTTTCACAGGTGTTTCAATAGCAGCACAGCTCACTTAGTGTAATTCCCAGTTAGGAGCGTTTCTGTAGTGCACCTTGTTCAGAAAGCAGCAGTTTGTTTACTTGCTGGCTTGAGCTGCCTGGATCACGTTACACCTGCTGGGGCTGCTGGTAATGTGGGAGGTTGATTTTAAAATGGCACTGTTGCTTTTATAAAGCCTTTAATGTCACAGGCTCTGGCTATGTTCAAGATCTCACTCATCAAGCCAAGGCTTAAGGGAGTTTGGGCTGAGACATCCCAGTCCTCCACTCCTCTGTCACTCAAGTCAGCGACCACCACCTTGCTGTGGTACGTGTGGGAGAAATGTTTTAGTACCTGCTCTGCATGCCAAAACACACACCCCAGCCATCTTTACACAGTTATGATATAAACTTTCCTTGGTCTCTCCGTTTCTTAGTTACACTGTACATAAGTACACTGGGTTGCTGTGGTGTACCTGGCCCTGAGTGCTCTGCAGGTACCAGAGGATGAGCTACAAATGTGAGGGTACAGTGACTCATGAAGGAAACACCATTCACTAACAGCCCTGGTGGGACAGTGAGAAGTCTCTGCACAGCTTTGCCCTAGGTGGAAACAAGGTAGAGAGCGTTGGAGTACCAGTGATGAAACTTCTTCAACAGTTTTCATGCCCTCAAAGCCTGATTCTGCAGCCTGGTTTTGGTGCCTCTCCATACCTTTCAAATTTTCTCCAGTCAGTGAAGAAAGGACTGAACTTCCATGCTTCCCTGAAGCATCATTTTGGTATGTTATCTGTGCCTGGTCTGTCTAAAGACCAAGGGTCTGCAATTTGTCCACATTACTTTGAAACACTCTAGTAAGTCCTTAAGTTTTCTGAGTACTGAATTGAAATGCAGATGTGTTACTGGCTGCCGCAGCATTGTCTTCATACAGGTTTGAAAGCCAACAGATTAATCACAGCAAGGTCTTGGTATCCAAAGGTGGCTGCTTCATGTATACTCAGGCGATACTGCACAAGACTGCATCAGGTGTGGGGAGGCTAGAGGGCCTGCACCCTGTGTGTACAGACACAGTGAGATGCCAGAATGCATTTATGTCACTGTCCGCTATGTCTCTGAGGTGTTAACTTTCCAGCATCTGATAACTGCAAACCTCTGTTCTTGCAGAAAAGAGACAGTTCACTGTAGCCACCTCTTTCCACAGTGAACTGTCAGATGAGACGGGAGCTGAGTGCATCCATTCCTCCCACCCAGCTACAGCAGCGTCTGGAGCACATCTACATGTGGGAGGTGAACACACCAACAGGTGTTTGTGTCTGTGTGTGTGCTCCCATGGGAGGGGATGCATTTTCCTGTTGTGAAGCCTTAAAATCATGCGTGTTTAAATACATTTGTCTGTATGAAAGCTATGGTAAACAATCACATTTTAGCAAATAAAAGTTAAAAATAGGTGTAACTGTTCTGTGAAGACATGTTTTTCCCAGCGCTGACTTCTGCTGGATACCTGAGTAGAGGTGGGTAGTAAATTAACTATGCAGCTACAGAGACCATAAAGGCTTGTAGAGGAACAACTGATCAACAATTTGCTTTTTTTTAAAACTGAACCTTTTATAGAACTTAGAGCTAATGGCAAAGATTTCTTCAAATCAATATTTGCCTCTGATCTTTGTCACACGGGGTTTGCAGCACCTTGCCAGTATGTGAGAACCTGAAAATGTAAAAGACAATTTTTCAGCAAAGATGAAACTTGCTTGTTTATCTTCACCATCTGTATGGAGTGTAAACAGAGAGAATAAATAAATAAATACTGAAAAGTACATTTGTTTTTAATATATGTGAGCAAAGGTTTGACACATTTGCAGCATGTAATACTGTGTTTAAAACATGATTTTAACCACCTGAAGCATTCAATTTAATTTAGAAAACTCTCCAAGTTGTATTTGCATTCTGGAAAAGCTACAGCTACAAAAGAAAGTGTAAGTGCAGCAGATCATTCTGAAAATAAACTAAACAGAGAATGAGTTCTCCCTGAAAGGCTGCAGCATGTTTGGCTTCTTAGTATTACTTGAAAAAGCTGCAAGTATCTTATTTTTCCTGATAAAACAGAGCCCAGTTGGAAAGGACAGACTGACGGCTTGGTCAGGAGAGAAAAATCACAACATTTTCAATTAGGTCTCTTTTTTCACCAATATTCAGTGAAATTCCTAATGCAGTTCTTGGTCTTTATTAAAATAAAAAAAAATGGTAGCAGCAAATGATGGAAGAAACCCAAATCACTTTTCCAGACAGCAACACTGCCACTGTAACAGTTTCCCACTGTACTTGGGGTTAGTTGCCAGAGAAGCCTTGTTCAGCCTATTTGGGGGCCCCATGAAATGCTGCAAGCGTTACTGAAATGAGCACTTGTCTTTTGTTGTGCTGCATGCTAGCACCATACAGTGCTGAGCTGATAAATCCACTTTTTCTAACACAAGCATTTTTCAAACAAAACTACCATGAGACTGATGAGTAATGCCAGCTTGCCAAAAAAAAATACAACACCTCCCAACCCAGTCGCTGCTGACACTGACAGCTGTAAAACTCACATATTCACAAAGCGAGATGTGTTACATAACTGGAAACTACAAGAGCAACTCACCAGCAAGAGGAACTGCTAAGCAACTCCTGGGGCTCAGGGAGGAATAGATCATACATTTCAATGTGTGCTGGTCCACTAATGCCCATGATAACGCTGGGCGCTGCCTGGAGCACACAAAGGTTATGGGGCACTCCAGACTGAGCATCATCAGGCTGTTTGTAGCTTGTTCTGGGCTGTGTTTTTTTTTCATATATTTCAAAAATTGTATCAGTGCTGCTAGGTGCATTATGAACAGAAGAGTGATTTAAAAGCCCAAATGACACTATATGCAAGTCATGAAGCAGAAGCCTGACTCTAAAAAGCTTATCAGCAAATCTTCAGCAGCTAAAGACAGCAGTGGAGAAGGTGGAATGTTAGGTAGTTAGGTTTGGGAAAATCTAGGTAGCTTTTAATTTGCATCAAATCTTTCAGATATATAAAAGCACTTTGCAGAGTTGTTATTATTCCTATTTTGTGGATAAAGAGCTGAGTACTGGAGAAGGTCTGTAATCTGCCCAAGGCAGGGCAAGAAGGCACTGGCAGAATGTCACCTGATTACCAGATCAACTGCGTTTATTTCAGTATCTATTTCTAGATTGGTTTGAAAAACTTTGACAAAAGCATCTGATTCTGGAAGACCCGTGGGACAGATGATGGAGAAAAGGCATCATTAAGGGCTTCTGAGAAATGACAGCCTGTGGGGCTGGTATAACAGCACAGAAGAAGGTGCAGTGCAGGGAAGACGGCAGTGTCTGCAAAAGCTGCCAGACCCCCATGTGTTGCTGAGATTGCCAGAAATGGGGCTCTGAAGGAGGCTGAGCTGGAGATAATGCATAAAACAATGGATGTATGTACAAATAGCAATACAAAAACATGTAATTAAACCACCACTAAGCTCAAGCTAAATTTTATACATCCAAATGATCTACACTTCTATTTCATCTGCTCATGACTGAATTAATTCTTGTTATATAGTATGAGATTGATTTTATATACATTTTTATATATATATAAAGGATTTAACTTGGTGCGAAAACAACACATAAAAGCTTTTTTATAAACAAGTGTGCCTGTTCATCAAACAAGAACTGAACATGAAATGACTAACTAAATGCATAAAGTTCCATATGCTTTATCATGTTACCTGTAATAAACTAAGTTAATGAAAAATCAAGATGCACAGACAAATCAGGGGGGAAAGAAAGAAACACAGAAATTAATGTTTTGAGAATAATTTCACCTAAGCCAGCCTGTAGATACAGTGGGCTGCACAGGAGAGCAATGAAAGCATAAACAGAATCTAGATGTGCATTAAGCTACAAACTGAAATAGCTCTAAACAATGGCAAAGTCAGGTTGCTCCTGGAACCTTAAGGTGAGGAAACATCCATATAAAAGATGAGACAATAGTGGTGCTGTAAATGACAAGCCCATAGGCAGGAAAGGATTAAGAACTTCCTATAGTCCTAAAGTATCAACCTATATTGTAACCCTTCCACAAGGCTTCTGTAAGTATTTTCTCTGACTTCGTCCACCCAGAATAGGGAAGAGCATCAGAATTAGGTTTGCTTTTCCTCTGCGTGCCAGAGGCAGACACATTCTAAGCAGAGAGAAGTAAAAGGAGAAGGAAATGTGGCTCTTGTTCAGGACCTTCTCCAGGGCACCTATAAGTCCCAGCACTCACTTGTCCTCCTTGCTTCCTCCAGAACACATAGACCTCTGCCAGCCCTCATCCAGGGTGTGCCAACATGCTGCTTTCTAGAGCAGTGCTCCTTGGTCTCTGCAGAGTGCTGGGAACATGGGGCTTAGATACAAGAAAACACAAGTAGGCTGAGGCTTCATTGTTCTTTTATTGCTTTTATTTTCTTTGCATCATTTTGAAGTAGGGATTTTTGGATGGTTTTCTTTTGCTTGCTTGCATGAGTAATAAAGTATGTTCATTTAACTGGACATGTATTTAATTTGAAAACATTCTCAAAATACTAATGCCTCATGGACCATGAGATACATTCCTATATTCCAGACATCTCTAGAATATTCAGGCTAGTAGATTTCTCTCAGCTGTCAGATTTTCTTTCCACACACTCTTCTGATCAAAATTTTAATTGAAGACTATGAGCATTATTATTTAATACAGTTCAACAGACCACCTGCAGCAAACTTGCCAAGGTCTCATGGATTATCAGTGATCCATAGGATAGAGGCAAGGAACCACCAGTCCAGAGCCTTTGGTGATCCTGACTGTTCATCTTTTACACTGTATTAAGACCATTCATAAATATCTGCCCCTCTACTCTGCTCTCATGAGACCTCACTTGGAGTACTGTGTACAGTTCTGGTGTCCTCATCATGAAAAGGACATGGAACTGTTGGAACAAGTCCAGAGGAGGGCCACAAGGATGATCAGGGGACTGATCCCATATGAAGATAAGCTGAGAAAGTTGGGCTGTTCAGCCTGGAGAAGAGAAGACTGCATGGAGACCTCATAGCAGCCTTTCAGAAGGGGGGCTATAGGGATGCTGGGGATGGACTATTAGGGACTGTAGTGATGGGACAAGGGGTAATGGGTTAAAACTTAAATAGGGGAAGTTTGGATTGGATATAAGAAAGAAATTCTTTACTGTGAGGGTGGTGAGGCACTGGTATGGGTTGCCCAAGGATGTTGTGAATGCTCCATCCCTGGCAGTGTTCAAGACCAGGTTGGACAAAGCCTTGGGTGACATGGTTTAGTATGAGGTGTCTCTGCCCATTGCAGAGGGACTGGAACTAGATGATCTTAAGTTCCTTTCCAAACCTAACTATTCTATTATTCTATTGTTATATGAATCCTCAGTATTTTCAAAAGTACCTGCAGAGTTTTTAGCAGCTTTCATTTATTTATTTACTTTTTATATCCATATCTCTTTTGTAATGCAGGCATACAGTGCACCAGTTCTACCTGACAAAAAGGATCACTGCTAAAACAGATGATGCAACTATTTCACTGGAATGCTTGGACCAAAATTTCTCCAAAGGCTTGAAATGAGGGATTGTTGGCAGAGAGAGCAAAAAGGGGACCTCAAGAGCCTGAACTTGCAGCACCTTCCAGCTGCTCACCATTGCTAATTTTAAATGTTGTTTGTTTTGGTTTTTGGTTTGTTTTTTTTTTCATTGAAAGCCAAGAAAATGCGCTGTTCCTCACCAAAGGGCTGTATGCTACGTCTTGCCAAGTTTAGTCACACATGGCACTCTCCTGAATCAACAGGCTTGCTAATGTGAATGAATGGTTTTCAGCACAGTTCTGTAAAAAAAAAAAAAAACAACAAGCTACAAATAGTATTCAGGGTGAAATTATATCGAGTGTCACCATTGATATCTGCATGTGCAAGTCTGGGCTCTAAATTATTTTAGGGCATTTTGCCCCCACTTATTATTAGAAATCAAGCTCCTGCTTATCAAATAATCCCAGTGGAGCAGATTATGCCAACCCTATCAGAAGTAGAACCTTGACCAACAAACATCCATGGATTTGGGAGGCTTTCTTCAGAGCAAGGTGTTACTGCAAGTAAAAGCTAGACTCTTGCTGTTGTAAGCTATTTGACTTCTCAGCAGTACAATGATATTTAGCATGTAGGGCAGCTCAGACTCTCATCCTGAACCATGTTTAATATCCCCATCTCTGTGCAGCCCCTCCAACTTCAGGGGAACTGCTCAACAGGTAAGTGACTAGGAGGAAGAATGTCAGAGCTGAACCCTCTCCTGAGAGGCACCTGAAACGTATTTGGGCAAGATTCCCACTGGGATAAGTTTGCATAATTTTTCTAAGAGTGGGAGCAAATGTTAATGCAATTTTCTTCTTTCAGAGCAGTTTTAAAGTCATTCAAAGCCCGAGAGCATTTTCCACCTGAGAGACTGGACTTCGCTCCTCAGTGTGGTTCCCCTTACTCATCTGATGAATATTGATTACTCATGTGAGCAATGCATATGAAGCTGAGGTTTTGTAGAAGGGCAAATTTCTAGATTTGATAACAAAATCAGACCTCAGCAAAAACCTCTTCCTCCCCTGCAGTGTTTGTTGCTTAAAATCTTATAGGAAAAAAACCATAATATTCTCTATAAATATGATCTCAGTATGACTACAGGGGTTTTTTTTCTACAAAAATACATAGCCAAAATTGTGACTTGTCTATTTGTATTATAAATCAGCAAAGGAACTGGCCTGTGAAACTCTCACATTTTGATGCCATGCTTTTCTGAATGTTACTTGATTTCCTAGTTTTAAAATAAAATTACACAGATTAAGACCCTTTTGAATCTCAAAATAATGCTCATATTAGAAAAGTTATTTCCTAAAATAAAGAACCTGATTTAATAAGCTGCCTCCTGGGGTTTATGACATTAAGGGAAAAAAGCTGCTTCAAAGACATCTAGTTTAATACATGTCCATCAGCTTCACTTACAAGTTCAAAATCCAGCAGTATATAAGATATTAGTTTGGTTTGGAATATGTAAAGTGACTATTTTTTCATGTGTTAGTGCACTGAAATACTAGATACAATATTGTTAGGGAAGAAAAAAATAGTTGCCAGAAGGGTTTATTTAAGAAACAGTTACTGCTAATAAAAACTTTCCATTAACAAGGATTTTTAAATTGTTTTTTAATATGTTTTTAATGACCTCTACTCCTCGTACCTACCTCCTTGCTTCCAAAACTGTTTGTACTGTCCCCAATAACACTCAGTGGAAAGCTGTCGTTCCTGGCTAAATCCTTACTTAGGTTGGATGCTATGCCTCCGTTAGACAGGGTCACAAGGTCACAATCGATTTTGGAGACCACCTGGAGAGTCCAGGCCGTGAACTGACTCAAAAAATTTATATCAGAGCTGGAATGGTCCACCTCCCAGGGCTCAGCCTGCGCTAACACCCCAGCCACAGGATGGAGCCTGCCAGGCCCAGCTCAGAGAGAGGCCAGAGTTGTTGACCCCGTTAGCTGACCTCTTCAAACTTCAGGAGAATTTTTCTGGCAGTTACCACGGTGACTGGGCACTCCAAGCTTATCCTTCTTACTGAAAAAAAAAAAAAAAAAAAAAAAAAAAAGAAAAAAAATT
>NDXB01001928.1:0-38714 GCA_002631895.1 Agapornis roseicollis
TTCCTGTGTGATGTAATTTAGGTTACCCTGCTCTCACAGGGGGGTTGCACTAGATGATCTTTCAAGGTCCCTTCCAATCCTTAGGGTTCTGTGATTCTGTGATTCTGTACAATGGGTCTTCAAGATTTCAAAGGTAAGATTTTTAAAGTTTGTAGAGGATCTTTCTTTCTGTTTGCTATGATGTTCTGTTTACTCATGCTGTGACCAAGTAGCAAAGACTAGCATATTGTACAGACTGTTCATACTTTTTATAGCAGTAACTTGATCTTTAACTGGGAACAAACATCCCTTCTATACCATAGAGAAAACTCAACCTTTATATTTAAGTCCTAAAGGAATGGTTATCCTTTAGGTGTTTTATAGGATTCCAATTTGTTTTCAAGAAGGGGAATGATGTCATTTACTTAAGCTGCCTGAAGATTTGACTGGAAAGTATAGGTTTTGTATTAATAACCCATTATTCACTTCAGTCAACCACCAACAATGTATAAAGTATCACTTTGATAACTGTGGCCATACAATTAATTTAGCAGGTCCTAGAAATATCCATAATTTACATAGTATTCCTAGCATCTAAGCCTACCTTAGAGCTATCTTCTCCTTCATCTTCATGGACTGAACTGGATGGTGAAGGAGTTGCAGATTTGCTTCCAGGTGGAGAGGGCGAGTTGTGAGGAACATTGTTTCCACCCATATTCAAACCAAGCTGTGCACTGAGCTGGGACTGGTTAATAGTAGTCAGCTGCCCATGCTGCATCATTCCTGGCTGCCTAATATCTGCAGGTTGAACCCTTGGCCTCATGGTTGCCATCTGAGGATGGGAACTATACTGGGCTCCTTCTGTATTCCGTAAATCTTGCATCTACAAGAGGAAAAAAACTGTATTAAGCATATCACTAGTAAAGCATTCTGTTCCTTTAGACCTCAATCGCCTGATTGGCTATACAAGGCTTAAAAGAAATTACAGATACTTAAATAAACATGTAAATACCGAAAATAAACAAAGTAAGGATATGACTGACATTTGCATAACAGTGATGGTTATAAACTACTCAGGCTCTAGTCTCAGACCATGGGAATAGCAAAAAGAAAAAAAAAGCTTGTTTCTTTATAGGGGAACAAGAGGGCACTGCTTCCTGTAACTGTGTGTATAGCATTTCAGAAATGCTAACAAACAGGGCCAGGTTTGTACTCAGGTTCAGAACCAGATCAGAATATGCATATCCTCAAAACTAAAGGTAATTTCCAGGTCTTACTTTTCTTCTTAGGAATTCTGTGTGTGAGCTATGAGTCTGGGAGCTGCAGTTTTGAGTCTGAGTATGTAGTATGAGGTCCAAATCCATTTTGTGTGGTGCTGCCCAATGAGGTACTGGAATTTTCAGGATTGACAAGATCCAAGGATGACAAGAAGGATGAATTGATAGACTGATTAAATGATTTCTAAGTTGATTTGCTGCTAAGATATATATAAACAGAAAGCTCAGAAATCGTGGGATTGATAAATCCATTTTGCTATGTGGGTCACCGCTTCTTAGCATAAATGAGACATACCATTTTAATGCAAGCAACAAATTCAGTCTTTGCAAGGATAAGAATTAAAAGCACTGGAGGATGAAACCCCTTTCTTGTCCAGAGGTCAAATGCACCATACATACACCACAGCAGATTGCCTGCAACATCTTTTCAGTATATTCATATGGAAACATGATGAATAGCAAACAGCATGAGGGAGAAGCTCAGATTCAAGCTAAAGGTTTTTAGTGGGTGATAAAAAATTGAAGTGTTGTCGTGGTTTAAGCCTAGCCGGTAACTCAGAACCACGCAGTTGCTTGCTCACTCCCCCCCAACTTCTTCCTCCCTCTGCTCCCAGAGGGATGGGGAGGAGAATCAAAAGAATGTAACACCCACAGGTTGAGATAAGAACGGTTTAGTAACTAAGGTATAACACAAACCACTACTGCTGCCACCAATAATAATAATAATGATAATAAGGGAAATAACAAGGGAAGAGAATACAACCACTCACCACCCGCCAACCAATACCCAGCCCAACCCAAGCAGAGATCTAGCTCTTCCGAGTAGCTGCCCCCAGTTTATATATGGGGCATGATATGCTGTGGTATGGAGTACTTCTTTGGCTAGTTTGGGTCAGATGTCCTGTTTCTGCTTCCTCCTGGCTTCCCCTTCTCCCTGGCAGAGCATGAGACTCAGAAAGTCCTTGGTCAGTAAACATTACTGAGCAACAACTAAAAACATTGGTGTTACCAGTGTTCTTCCCAGGCTCAAAGTCAAAACACAGCACTGCACCAGCTACTAAGGAGAAAAATGACTGCTACTGCTGAACCCAGGACAAGTGTCAATTCAGAGCTGAAATGAAATAGATATAATTGTCTTTCTGTGCATCAGACAAACATGCCACACTTACTGAGTGGAATCTGTCAGGAACCACCCTTGTGTAAGTTCCATTATGATAAGGACATGTGTTAATGGTTCATTGTATTAACATAACCACATTTATTCTAGTGACAGTCTTTGTTAGACATGTCATCTGAATTGTCTGAAGATCATCCAGATTTTTTTTTAACTTTTTATAGGTTGTGACTTCTATAACCTGTCTCGCTCTCATACACACACTTCTATATATCACAGTCACATCTGTAAGATACCTTTCAACCAGTAACACACAGAAAAGATAAACTTGTAACTTCACCTTTTCCCTTATTAATGATAGTGTAGAAATTAATCAATTTTATGGAGATACTCAAAGAACTGGGAATTGATTTTTGTAAAGCTTACTTGTTGGCAGTAAATCAAACTAATAATACCATTAGTTATGGCATACTTACCACTTTACATGTACATGTGTCTCTGAAAAGTATTTCAAATGGCTTCTGACAACGTGACAACACACTTATACCTGTATTTAAATTGCTTTAGAAATTAATAGCTTTTGGTAAAAAAGGGTTATTGATACAAACATGTTCAAGTTCACTTACTGACTACCAAAGTACTGTAGGAGAGGAGTAGAGACACTGCAGTGTATGAAATCAATTGAAGTCTGAAATTTGAATCCTGGCAAGCATTTATATTTTTAAAGATTGCTACTGACTTTTTGTTCCCTTCCCTCCAGTATCAGCTCCCCTCCTTACAAACATATTAGCCTTGAAACCTATCATTATCTCCGCCTCTAGCAGACAACCTGTATCAAGATAGTTGTGCCCATGAAGCTGTAACTGCTCTTAGAATCACAGAATCATAGAATAGTTAGAGTTGGAAAGGACCTTAAGATCATCTAGTTCCAACACCCCTGCCATAAGCAGGGACACCTCACACTAAACCATGTCACCCAAGGCTTCATCCAATCTGGCCTTGAGTACCGCCAGGGACGGAGCATTCACAACTTCCTTGGGCAACCCATTCCAGTGCCTCACCACCCTAACAGGAAAGAATTTCTTCCTTATATCCAATCTAAATCTCTCCTCTTTAAGTTTGAACCCGTTACCCCTTGTCCTGTCACTACAGTCCCTAATCAAGAGTCCATCCCCAGCATCCCTATAGGCCCCCTAAAATCAGATACTGGAAGACTGCTATGAGGTCTCCATGCAGCCTTCTCTTCCCCAGGCTGAACAGCCCCAACTTTCTCAGCCTGTCTTCATATGGGAGATGCTCCAGTCCCCTGATCATCTTCGTGGCCCTCCTCTGGACTTGTTCCAACAGCTCCATGTCCTTTTTATGTTGAGGACACAAGAACTGCACACAATACTGCAAGTGAGGTCTCAGGAGAGCAGAGTAGAGGGGCAGGATCACCTCCTTCAACCTGCTGGTCACACTCCTTTTGATGCAGCCCAGGATATGGTTGGCTTTCTGGGCTGCAAGCGCACACTGAAGCCGGCTCATGTTCATGTTCTCATCGACCACCACCCCCAAGTCCTTCTCCGCAGGGCTGCTCTGAACCTCTTCTTTCCCTTGCCCAACCTGTAGCTGTGCCTGGGATTGCTCCGACCCAGGAGTAGGACCTTGCACTTGGCATGGTTAAACTTCATGAGGTTGGCATCAGCCCACCTCACAAGCATGTCAAGGTCCCTCTGGATGGCATTCCTTCCCTCCAGTGTATCCACCGAACCACACAGCTTGGTGTCATTGGCAAACTTGCTGAGGGCACACTCAATCCCACTGTCCATGTCAGCGACAAAGATGATTCTATGATTCTATGTTGAGCAAGACCGGTCCCAACACTGATCCCTGAGGGACACCACTTATCACTGGCCTCCAGCTGGACACTGAGCCACTGACCACAACTCTTTGTGTGCGGCCATCCAGCCAGTTCTTTATCCACCGAGTGCTCCACCTATCAAATTGATGTCTCTCCAATGTAGAGACAAGGATGTCTTGCGGGACAGTGTCAAATGCTTTGCACAAGTCCAGGTAGATGACATCAACTGCTCTACCCCTGTCCATCAGTTCTGTAGCCCCTTTCATGGAAGGCCACCAAATTGGTCAGGCAGAATTTACCCCTAGTGAAGCCGTGCTGGCTGTCACCAAACACCTCATTGTTTTTCATGTGCCTTAGCATGCCTTCCAGGAGAATCTGCTCCAAGACTTTTCCAGGCACAGAGGTGAGACTGACTGGTCTTCAGCCATTTTGCTCTAGATCCAGCTGTTTGGGCTGGGCAGCTGTTGGAGAATGGGTACCAGGAGTGCCCAGGCTATCCTGGCAACCCACCCAGCCCTTGCATGCTAGGGTCAGGAAGGCAAAACCCTCCAAAAGCCCTCCCTCCACCCTGTCTGCAGCGCTCCAGCCTCAGGGTGTGTGTGTGCCTTCCCTGGGGTGCCCACCACCCTGCAGTAGATGAGCCCATATTGCTCCACTTGTAAACAACCCTGGGTTTTCATGGGGCAGCAACTTGTGGTGTCAGAGCAGGGCTGTGAAAAGCAACACTGCTTTTAAATAAGAATACACATTATAAGGATTTGATGAACCCTATAAAGGAAACAAGCACTATTTGAAACTCCTAACAACTCTTATTTTGAATGAAGTTGCTAAGTATCTATCTCTGAAAGCAGGGCAAAGGTTACAATTTTAATTATTTTTCCCCAAGTAAAATATAATACAATTGTTATTATTCAAATGAGCTCTCCTTTATTAAAAAAGTCTTCATATGAGATTCAAATATTATCAATAGATACTGCAGGAAATTCTGTGTTGTCATCTTGAAACAAGATATATTTTTAAACAGTCTCTGATTTACTTTTGTCTCCGGTGCTGAACATACACTGTGTTTTCAGATAAACAACTGGACAGTACTGGACATACACCCATACAAAAAATGTGCGTGTGTGTGCATGTGTATTGGTAAGAGAACCCTTCAGTACTGAAATTCTGAGGATTGCAAATGAGCTGGTGCAGTACAGAAAGGCCCCAGTATTTTTCTTTTCACATGAACTCAGCTTGTCTTCTAAATTTTTAAATCACAAAAATACCAGGCTACCTTTATGAAAGTGGGTGTAAACAGCAAGTCTGTTTAACAGTATGTGTTCCCTTTTAGTTGCTAAGCCTTAAACCCTCACCTACCATACCTGCTTGCAGAGAACCTATCAGGATAGGCCCATTGCATAGAGCTGTGGCCCTCAGTAAGGAGAATCCGTATCTGCAGATAAGGATTTGTTCTTACCTCTCTGCCATGCACTGCAGAGCCTGCCTTCCCCCATCCTTCCCCTTCCTAATGAAAAAGTGGGATTGTCTAAGAAAATGGAAACTGCTCATTTCTTGAGTAAGAATGGGCAGCTAACTGCATAACTGTGAAGAGGTGTGAGACAACACCATGAAAAGCATGTGAAGATGAACCTTCAGGGTTCCTAAAGGATCAATAAACCAAACACTGTTCCATCTTCCCTGCTGGGTTCAGGAACAGTCCTATCCATGACTGGGTCTTGGGGCACTGTTGTGGTGTGACAGTACATCCCTGTTTCAAACAACATGACGACCTCCTCTCTCCAGGAACAGTGTCACTAATCAGATATACTCTCTGGCAACATCATATGCAGACCAATTTATTTTACTTCAAAATCAGAAGCTTCCTATTCCTCATTCCTCCAGATGGGAGCTTCACAAAACCCACCAATGTGTAGCTGTGCTGGAGCCATATTCTGTATGCAGAAGCAATATTGTGAACACACTCCTGCCGAATGCAAAGCTGAATACAAATCCTTCTGGGTGGCAGAATGCCAAATGGAAGAACAAAGTTAAAGAGTTTGAGTGATACAGAGGATAAAGACAGTCTTAAAGTGATGCCTTCAATGGTCTCTCTGATGAGGTAATAATGATAATATCTTACACTTTAATATCATTCTCCATCTGTCAGTTCCAGGATGTTTCACAACTTGTGTTATATTCAGCTGTAGAACATGCCTATTTTATTTTGGTTTGACTAATGGGGAAGCTATGATACATTTCACTGTTATTTTTTTTTCCTGTTTGCATTTCGCTTATAAGCAGAAACTGAGCATCTATCCATGTAAGTGTTTGCAAGTTAAAAGAGATAGTAAAAGCCACTCATTCTGTGGTGTGTATCGATAACCCTTATTGGCACATGTTTCGTCCAAAACCAGAACAGGGCTGTATGACTGAAAACAAACTCGTAGTGCCTACTGCTCAAAGCTTCTAAGTTACTAAGAATAAAGCTAAAATGCTTAAGAAATAAGACCAACATTCTCCCCATCAGCTTATAACAAAACCGAAGCAAAGTATGCAATGCAAAATACAGTGATATCATCCCTGCACAGAAACATCTTACTGCAGGACAATCTGAGTACAGTATCCTAATTACAGAACCACAGAAAATAGTGCTAGAAGGGACCTCAAAAGGTTATTTAGTCCAACACTTTATCTCACAGCAGGATTACCTATACCTAAATAATTTCTGACAGATGTTTGTCTAACCTTTTCATAACCTCCCTAGGCAATTCTTGTGCTTAACTATCCTTACAGTGGAAAGGGCTTTTATTCTGTAATGTCTCACCTAAATCTCCTTTGTTGTAATTTAAACCTACTACTTTTTGCTGTGCTCCCAGTGGACATGAGGAATTTTCCCCCTTCTTTACAGAAAAGTTGTACACACTGGAAGGCTATTATGAATTTCCTTTCAGTTTTTTCTTCTTTAGACTAAACAACTAAACCTGAAGATTGAAAGGTTTTAGGCTTGGTTTTTTTTTTTTTTTTTTTTGCTGCACCTCTGATCATTCTTCCTGCTGTCCTCTGGACTGTGTCCAATAACTTTCATCTTTCTTGAACTATTGTACCCACAAATACAGATATTCTTATCTGACACTGCATTCAGACAGAATCCTTTATCTCTCCCAGGATATAGCATTAAAAAATCCAAATCCCTAATTATCTCTCTTTTTGATACAAGTTGGTTAACCCATGCAAGATGCAGAAAGAACAAAATTGCAGGACTCTTAACTAATTTCCCAGAAGGTGTTTTTAGGAAGCAATTTTTTTCTAAGAAGCATTAGGCAGGCAGTTTCAAAAGGAATGTGCTGTTAGAAAAATAATTCCCACATTATTTTTCTTGCTATAATTAAGAACTGTGATGCAAAATCTCTGAAAAGCTGTGAAAGTCTGAATTGCCCCTCTCTATATAAACTGATTTAAAATAAATGTTATCATTAAATGAAAGAAGAAACCCAGGTTGCTTTAAACAGACTGAAGTAAATACAGCGGGTCTAAGTATATGCAAAAACACTAAGGATTATACACTACAGATGAAAACATTAAGACATAAGGAGAAATACACAGGGCTTACTCACTGAAGCAAGTGGAGATCACATACCTCACTACCCTAGGTAAATTTATATCAAGGCACAGAAGACATTATTTCTGTAACAACCATCAGGTCTTATAATGATTTAGTTTTCTACTAGCTGAGAACTCTTATGAACTATTCTTATGGACACCGTAGCAGTGGTTGACATTGCTTTTGTCTAAGTGGTCAAGGCAAATCAGAGAGCATCAATTTTTTATACTACACATATAGAAGATGTTTCAATCAGTTAATTTAAAAGAAAATTTGGGAGAAAACTTCAGGGAGTCTGTCATGGTTTAAGGCCAGATGGTAGCTCAGAACCACATAGCTGCTCACTCACTCCCCCTATTTATTGCCCCCTGCTCCCAGAGGGATGAGGAGGAGAATCAAAGAATGTAACTCCCACAGCCTGAGATAAGAACAGTTCGGTAACTAAGGTATAACACAAACCACTGCTGCTACCACCAATAATAATAATGATAAGGGAATGCTCCATCCCTGGCGGTACTCAAGGCCAGGTTGGATGAAGCCTTGGGTGACATGGTTTAGTGTGAGGTGTCCCAGTCCATGGCAGGGGGGTTGGAATTAGACAATCTTAAGGTCCTTTCCAACCCTAATTATTCTATGAAATAACAAGGGGAGAGAATACAACCCCTCACCACCAACTGACTGATACCCATCCTGACTAGAGCAGAGATCTTGGCCTTCCAGGTAACTGCTCCCAGTTTATATATTGGGAATGACATGCTGTGGTGTGCAACACCCCTTTGGGTAGTTTGGGTCAGGTGTCCTGTTTCTGCTTCCTCCTGGCTTCCCCTCCTCCCTGGCAGAGCATGAGACTCAGAAGGTCCATGATCGGACTAAACATGACTTAGCAATAACCAAAATATTAGTGTGTTATCAGCACTGTTCCCAGACTAAAGTCGGAAACACAGCACTGCACTAGCTACTAAGAAGGAGAAAAATGACTGCTAGTGCTGAACCCAGGACAGCAGGGTCTTAATGTAATGTATGAAGATACCCACAGTGTCCTTCCTTCTTCAGTGGTCTCACCCATCTGAGTCTCCACATAGGCATCACAGGGTTCCTTAGTAGACAGAAGGGGTGTCTTTTATTAGTCATTTATAGTCTTACTGATATTCCCAGGACAACTTATGCCACTGCCTTTGCCATATTAAATCTGAATATTTGTCTGTTCCCAAATAATGCTAATTAAAATGCAGCACTAGCCCCAGTTGTGCCAAGCTCCTGAAAAGCTATGAGATTTTTTTAGAAATGTTACAGGTTTTATTTTAGATGCTTTAGTTGCTTTCTGCAATTAGCCAATGCACATCTGCAAGATGTTTCCTAGTGACACAGAGATGCTCATTAGAAAGAGAGTGAAAAAAGAGAAAGAATTAGTGAATTCCTAATTAATCATTTGGCTCTCTAAGTCAAGGTTTCAAAAGAGAAGAAAAGAGAACATTAAGTTGCCAGACAGGTTTGCATGAGGAGAGAAGGAATTGTGTTTGGGAGACCATACTCACCATTTATGATCAAGGCAAACAATTTCAAAACTGAAAAAACATTTTTCTTTTTTTTTTTCAATGATCCAAAATGCAAGCAATATTCATCATACAGTCAGAGCTAAGTTTAACCTTAGAAGAGTAAAAATGTCCTTTTTAGACAGCTTTCATTAAGTTCATACTGATAATCAAGCAGTGATACCTCACAGTTACTCAATGCATGATGGTTGTTAGGGTCCCAGACTAACAGCAACTGAACCAAAAGCAAACCATGCAGTTTCATGTGTTGTTTTCCGTCACAGTGATGCTACTCTGTGAGATAACTTAAACCTTGAGATAACTTGAACATCTGCATTTGTGCACCAGAGAAAAACAAAAAGTGATCCCAATATTTAGAAGTCTGAAATCTGACAAGAAGCCAGGATTCACTAATGAGAGTGGATAAAACTCATAACTGCTATGTACGCCCTGTCATGAACAAACGTCGATCAAATACAAAGATCCACATTCTATCAGATCTTTGTTTCTGTTCAGTTAAAGTAGAAGTAAGATCTGAAACCCAGTCTTCTTTTAGCACATATATAAGAGAATGACTACTAAAGAAATATTTGTTATGAGAGCTAAGGTTACCGTAAAAGGACCACAGAGAACCATTCAAAACACATTAAAAGGAATAACTCAAAGCACCATCTAATAGAGGAAGGGATGTGTGTTTTTATCATCTCATTTTCATAATTCTCCTCTGTATCAGCTAACTGTATAATGAAAGACTTAACTTTTAAAATAAGTGGGTATTTGGGGAATATTTTAGTGTTTTACACGAGTGTAATTTATATACTATGACCAGGGCATTTGCAGGATAAAATGAAAGGATCATTCAAAATTTCTGTTGATTAAGAAAAGTCCTTAAATTAAATGTCAGAAACCTCACATGTAAAAAGAACTCTAAACTAAAAAAAAAAAAACAACCAACCCCTGAACTATTAAATTTACTACTCTAATCTTTTCAAAATCATTCTGTTAAAAATTAAAACACTTCAGGTTGTTTTATAGAGTACTAGTTCTGTAAGTGATCTTAAGCTCCTTTAAAACAATTATATACTCAAAATTTGACTGCAAAATTTTATAGCATGATCACATAATGACAAGAATGCAGTAATATAGTTTCTATATTTCTTGGTACGCAGTTAATTTGGTGACTATTAACATTCTTTTCTACTTTATGCTTTAATATCCTTTGAGTCGCACAGGGCCAAGGTCTCTAAACTAATCATAAAAAACTACCGACTGCTATTCACTCTAATATAATAACCCTTTATTTAAAACAACCTCCAATAAATTTCATTATAAGAAGTTATTAAAAGGGTTAAAAACCTATTAAATGTCAAAGAATTTGCCTGACTCAAACTTCTAATAAAGAAACAGAATAGGCTTTCTTTCTGAATTATTTAAATCTTTACTGACTGTGCACTGAACCATGAAATTAGAAAAGTGTTATTAGAAGTGTTCTCTGGTTCTTATAAAAGTTGTAGCATAGAATATATCAAACCACAGTCTTTAACCAGACTAGTTAAAGAAATAGGTTTTTAATCCTGAATACATGGTTTTCACTGATATAAAGGGTCATAATTAAAAGTCTGGCCTGGAAGCTGAAGATAATAAAATTATTATTACAGTAGCATACATGCTCATTTGGTATATTCTGGATGTGTGTTTTCATTTTAATTTGGACAAGTATCTTTAATTTTGTTTGATCTTTGAAAGTCCACCAATTTGGACCCTCTCAGCAAACAATTAAACTTTTAGTGACTCATTTTAAAGAATTAATGGTGAATAATTTGTGTTATCTTTTTTCTCTTTTTTTTAAGTGTTTTATATTTAACAGCAGGTATAAGTTGACAGTAGACAAATGGAATCTAGGAGGTACAAGTCAAATATTTTAGCACACATCTGATAACAATATTATCCCTTTACTGCCTTTTTTTTTTTTCAAATAGAAATAAACCCATTTTCTATTTCATCACTTATTTGCATAAGGAAAACAATCATGCATTTCATGTTTATTTGAGTGATGCTAAACAACTCCTGAGGCAGTAGTATACTCACAGGTTCACTCAAACACACCTGAATCAATGGCCTTTCATCAAGAGAAATGAAGTCAGAAGGACGCTTGAGACAATTTCTCCCTTTCTTTTAGATAATAGACACATCCAAGTGCATGAAATTATTAAGTCTAGGAATACAAACTAGATCTTGGAAATACTATGAACAGTGTGAAGCTAAGCTTGCTGTAGGGCAGGAGGGAAAAGGGGATGTAGGCAGCTACTGTTGTCTTTGCAGTACTTTGCTCCTGCGACTACCATCACCACAGTAGCCAGCGTGAGATTGCTGTAACCTTTGCAGGTTTTAGCGATATCCTATCTTATTATAGTTTCTCATATTCTATTCTATTCTATTCTATTCTAGGTTATTCTATTCTATTGTAGTCTAATCTAATCTTACCTGCTTTACCTGCTTTTTTATTATATTCACCACAACAGTATCACACTATCTTCCTACAGCTGGGTATGTGACTACTAACCTGTCACCTGTTCACTCTGTCTGCTTTAACAGACAAAGGTATCCTGACCACACGATCTATCTCTCCCTACCACAAAGTAAAGGAAACTGTATTGGACACATTTATATTAATAAAACAGTCTGGAGTGTCTTTCTTCAACAAGTAGGTGATTTGTAAATTTTCCAACAGATTTGTCAAGAATGTATCTGGCCACATGAGAGCAAGAGTCCTAAACACAGTGCAGGGTCTTAAAAGTAGTTGTGTATCTCCCGGTGATGACACTGTATCTGCCACTGAACGTTTTCATACATATTTTAAATCTTTTATATGGTCATGTTAATCTGTGGAAGATTGGGGGATTTAGCATTTAAATACATAAACTTCCAATGAAATATTCATATCCATCATGCCATTTCAAAATAAAGTGGAGCTTGCCTAGCATTTAGAAAGTGTTAAACTTGAAATAAGCTGGAAATATTAGAAGTAGACTGAGCCTGGAGAAGAGAACGCTGCGTGGAAACCTCATAGCAGCCTTCCAGTATCTGAAGGGGGCCTATAGGTATGCTGAGGAGGAACTCTTCATTAGGGACTGTAGTGACAGGACAAGGGGTAACGGGTTCAAACTTAAAGAGGAGAGGTTTAGATTGGATATAAGGAAGAAATTCTTTCCTGTTAGGGTGGTGAGGCACTGGAATGGGCTGCCCAGGGAGGTTGTGAATGCTCCATCCCTGGCAGTGTTCAAGGCCAGGTTGGATGAAGCCTTGGGTGACATGGTTTAGTGTGAGGTGTCCCTGCTTATGGCAGAGGGGCTGGAACTAGATGATCTTGAGGTCCCTTCCAACCCTAACTATCCTATGATTCTATGTTTAAATAAAGGTATTCAATGATGTTTAGACTTAATAAACAATAACATGTAACTTGACTATAGCATTTACTATGTCAAGACTCCATGTGAATCATTTGTGTATGCCAATGTTTGTATGCTTAGGGCAACACAGATGCCCAAACACAGAGTTAGTAATTTGCTAACTCAATAGGTGTGAAATTCTTTGAGGAAGATGTTGAGATCTTGCATGAACAAGTAACCCTTTGAATTCTAGTCCATTCAGGCTCTTTTATTGTTTTAATGAGCTTGGTTTCAGTGAGGGGTGGCTGTCCAAGCAGAAGCTACTAGACCTACACTCATTAATAATGGATGCAATGGGGAAAAATACTGAAAGATGAAACAGAAAACAAAAGACTTATAACTGTAGATCATTCTTGGTGACTCCATATTGTATACCATTTTAGTTCATGCTCTACCTTATTTCTCATCTCCTCTTGAAAAAGCTCTACCCTAGCTTTGGAATGTTGCATTATTTCCATGGACAGCAACAAATTCTAGAGCTTGATGGCGAATTGGGGTATGCCCTTCTTACACCACACGTCATGTGAAGTTAAAGGACAACGAATAGTCAGTTCTTTCCAGTTGGTGAGTTTGATCAAAACCCCCTATGAAATAGTCAATATTCTATATAAAGCAAAAAAGTTTTCAAAAGTGACTCATCTGAAATATATGTCCGGTTAATTTGTGTCCTTCTGTGCCTTTTGTGGTTCCTCTTTATCTTGATAATTGTTCCATTTGCCTACCCCAGTGAAGTCTCTGCTGCTCATTGAGTTTAACATCTTATCTGAAAAGCCACGCATTCCTCAGAATCAATGACAGGATGTCTGCCTAAATGCAGGGCATGTCCAAATAGGAAAAGACACAAAATTCCTTCTGATTATGAAATCACTCCAAACAAGCTGTGACACCTAAAAAAGTTGATGCTATATTGGTGTCTCATGTCTCCTACTACAAGAAAACTCTATAGGATCTGAACTGCATCTTATCTCAGTCCCAGGAGATGTCAGTTCCTTCACAAAGCTGGACTTTGCAGAACAGCACATCAGTTGGAACAAGACGTTTTTGAAATACTGTCAGTGAGATTTAACCTAAGTATGCTACTTCACTGAAAAAGGGTTTTGTAAGGGAGGAAAAGGCTGTCTTTTCAGTGTCATCCACCTGTTTAGGCTCTGGACAGGAAAAAAAGGAAGCAAGATATTACATGAAAACCTCTTGTCACCCAGAAGGCAGAGAAAGGACTAAAACCTGAGATGCTATATGCTCTAATCATCTCACTACCTTCCTCATTAGGCTTATGAGATTTCCTGCTGTTATGCACAAACATTTAATGGACATTGTTTCCATTCCAATGTTATATGAAGTTGGATTTTTGAAACTGGGGTAACACAGGCAGGTCTACTCTGCAATTGTCTATATTCTTCCTCTGGGACACTGCGATGCAGAGCATCCTTGAAATTATTCCCTGGAGCCATAATGTCCTATCTGGGGTTGCAGTTTACAGATGGCATTGTGACTACAACAGAATCTTCATAGGCAAATTCTGTAAGTCAGTCTGTAAGTAAGTTTAAGATGGCTGGTTTAGGGAGACTTAGCTGAAGGCTCATTGATAAATACTACCCCTATTTACACAGCTAGCCATTTCAGCCTTGGATGGAAAGAGTGGTGCTGCACTAACTCTTGCATTCCCCCATACAATAGTTGGATTAAACTGAACAAACCTTCCTGTAACTCCCTGCCATGCTAAACTCCATAGATTTTGACTGCACAGTACCCATAAATCACCACTGACATGTATTTGCTGAAAACTAAAATAATCTAGGTTTTGAATGTGCATTTTGTGAATTTCTGGACTAAGATAATTTTTCTTGGTAAAGATCATATTTTTCCTGGCCAACACCAGTAGCACTGAAAAAAAAAAAACCAAACACCATATCCCTAATGATTCTGCTTTTCATTAAGTACAAAATCATTATGAAAAACATAATTTAGACTAATAAGAATGAGTTGGACAGCTTAAATTATGTTACTGAAAGGATCTTTTACCAAATATTCCTGTTGCTATGTTGCAGCCCTGTAAATTCTCAGTGTGAGTGATAGCACTAATGGAACTTGAAACAAAAGGTCTGCAAAATGTTTAACTCAGAAGAGACTGTATTTCATACATATGATCTTGTTACCAAGTGATAAACTTACTGATATTTGTAACTACATTGTCATAGTTTTCCCTGCAATATAAACCTAATGCCATAGTCAAGTACTGTGGGGTTTGTAAATGTTAAGCACATGTGTTACTGCTAGGCAAGACACTTTTTCTAAGTTATGAAAAATATGCTTGGCTCTCAGGGAAAAAGCAATTTAATGATATGCTAATAAGTCCATTATTCTTCTCTATTGTATTATTTACAATTTTGTCTCTAAAACCTATTTAACATCTCCAGTGTAATTATCCATCTGTAGCTTGCCAAGTCCAATATTGTAATTCTTAAACAAGAAAAATCTCAATTATTTTATTTTCAACTATGTAGAAGAAGAACAGATATCCAGCAGTCTCAAAAGATCAAAATTACTAAATCTATATTGCTTAGTGTTCCTTCTATTAGCATGCAACAGAAGACCTTCCTGGGAACCTTCTTTTTAATTTAAGAATATATCTTTATTTTTCTGGTTTGATATTCATAAATATTGGATACCTTTAATAAAGCCTGATCAACTTCCCAGAAGGATTTAAGAAAAAAAAGCAAAAGTTGTAACTTCCAGAAAAGAATACTTTGAGCAATCACAACTTTTGATTTCTTTTCAAACTCATTATTCAGTCCATCTTTTTTGATTGTGAAGCCTCTTATTGTCCCATTCATCTTCAGAGTAAAGCAGCAACCTTGGTTTGGCTGAGAAAACTTCCTTTTTCCTTTATCTTACAAACTTGTACTTTCAACGTTGCCAAGCAGCAACCAGCAGTGGGAGAAGTGATTTTTTTATGACTATATATACAGTGATGTCACTTTATTCTTGCATGCCAGGAAAGCATACTGGAGTCTGTGGTAAGAATGTTTTGTAATAAAACACTTGTTTTGAATATTCTAACACAGTTAGTGGCAAAATTCAAGGTATATCACCTGTTTCGTATGGAATCCTCTACTATACAGAAAAGGTTTATAGTGAAATTTAGGGAGGAACCTACTGCTATCTACAAGGAAAAAAGCAGAATAAAGAAATTTACAGGACAGAAACTCAGGACATTAAAAAACAACCGTGACTGTTCACATAATTACTGCAATTATGAATGCAATTCAGGTAAATACACAAGCATACTATTAGCTAAGCCTCTAACTGGTAATTTATGTGTGCCTTTACCCAATTTGCATGGACAATGTTCATAATTACCCTTCCAGGTTCAATACATAGATCTCAGGACTCAGTTTACATAAAATCTGACTGAATAACTAATGAAGGACTGATGAAGGATGTACAAGCAACTAGTGGAATAAGGAAATTGGAAGCATATGGAAAGAAAATAAACTGAATAAAGTCTACTTCAGCTTATGCATTAGCCTTTATTTACACTACATTTTGAAAGCAGAAGATATGAGTAATGCCCCTTCAATTATCCTTCCTTCTCCTGCTTTCAATAAGCAACATACTCTTTCTGGGAGTCAAGAAACACAACGATTTTCAGATAGACAAGCTACATATGTACAGTGTAATTTGTATAGTGTAATACATATAGTAAGTAAAATTGTCATTTTGAGTGTCTAACTCTTCATCTGAGAAAAGCAGAGGAGTTTCTCATGAATGTAAAACCAAAACAAGGCCCCAGTGATTTTTAAACATAAGCAGCTGAATGAGTTTACAAGTGTCCTCTTTCTCTGAAGAATAAAGGAAACATGCCTTATATGCCTGACAGAGGCATTTCAACAAATTATACTTCTGTTGCTACACTTAAAACCACAGAAATAGAAAAAACTTGGCTTTTTTGGTTTGTTTTTTTCAGAAGGCAAGAGAATAAAAGAATTTGTGAATGAAAAACATGTCTAGATAGTTCTGTTAACCTTGATCATTAACTACAAAAAAGCCCCATTGGCATTGCATTTACATTCTCAGTTTCTAAGGAGAACTGCACCAAAATACATATAAAATATGAACATGTAAAGTGCCTTACATGATACTATCCATGGAAACTACATCCTATTATGGAAACCTTAAAATCAAGCCCTCCATTTAACTACATTTATATGTTTATAAATTTAATTTTAGGGAATTTTAATCCCTCTATCTGTAATAGTAAAACATATTTTAAACTTTTAAAAATTATATATTTAAATTTAGATTATTTATAAATTTATTTTTAAAATTCTGTGCTGCTTTTGCACAGTGTAATGCTATATTTGACCTTTATGAAACCTGAAAGCGACTGCTTTATTTCTCAAAGTTAAGTAAAACAGCATCTGACATAAAAAGTGTGGGTTTTTAAGATAGATTGTTCAGATACAGTCATATACAGAATACTTGCTCCCCATGATAACTCAGATTAATCTTTTTACATTATTGTTTTATTCTTGTGAGCACTGTAGAGTCAACAAAGTCATAGGATATTAAGTGGGGCTCTATTCCTGCTAAGAAACGGTAAACTGTATTCTTAAATGAATTCTAGATGAATTACCAGCCTCTGCCACCTAAAACAATCCCACTCAAGCACAACAAAAAGAAAAGGGCTGACATGCGAGAAACAAACGAGCAAATCCCTGCTCATAAACAAGCAATATTTGCCGTGTCTTAAAAGTATTGCTGAGATAATTTAGTTTGAGAATTAGTGACACATGATAAACATTTCTCCATATCATGTCAGTGGTATTACAATGTTCTGAAAAATAACAACATTTTGCAGTGTTTAAAATAGATGCTATATCTTCTGTTTCAATGAAAAATATTTTGCATTTAAGTAACTACCACTACTAGCTAGGGACTACAACAAAAAGAAAAACCATTATGAAGAGAACCAAAGAAGTAGTGCCTCCTTCCTTCTACAGTGAGGCCTAACATCCTCTATCTGTTTCAGTCTGGAGCTTGTCAAGCTGTCAGTGCACCCAGCACACTTTTCTTAATTTTAGAAAAAGATACAAGACTTGTAACCAAGCAGTCTTGATATATCTACATATATGGTTAGCAAAGTGAACAGACTAGAAGTACTTTAGAATCATAAGCATGTGATGCTCAAGTTTTTCAGCTTTTAATTCATTCTGTAACTTCAGGACTAGCAAAAAATAAACCCACAAAGGGCAAACATGAACACTACAAGGAGTTAAAACTCATTGGATACTTTTTCATTTCACCATTTGAAATATATGTGAATAGTTGTGGCAACATATAACTACAAGTCATGCTTTTCACATTTATCTAATTTTCTAATTATAATTATTTTGCTTTTAAGACTTTTTCCCCAGCAACTTATTACATGCCATGTAATAAGAAGAATATTATGACAGTATTCTAGGACTGAAATTTTGGAATATGTAGACTAAAATTCCAACCCATCAGAGCATCACTTTATTGCAGAATTATATGGAATTTCTTCACTTAATCAGTGGTTGTCAGATCTGACAATCTTTAACATCTGGGCCTTTGCGGCTGGCAACTTCTGTGAAAAATCTTTACTGACTTGAAAGTAAATGTTCTGGTTATGCTGACAGCACTTTAACAAGAGACATCTTCCTGTTACTGATCTCTAGCAATTCCAATGCTGGACCTAATACTGTAGAAAGTACAACAGGAAATGCTCCCCCTCCCATGGCAGGAAATATCAGAATCTGCAAAAAAGATGAACTCAGGTAGTCCTGCATCTGATAGTGGTTATCTGTGATGTTCTTCAGCACACTTTGTGATTAAGGGACAGAAAAAAAAGCATTTTTTTTCCTTTCTTTTGACATTGACAAGATCCAAACCAGGGCTATATTTTCCTCACATATTTTGAAATACTGATCTTAATGTTTTATTTGCATGATATTTTCGTATCTGTTTTGGTGAAATGCGAAATGCTTACCTCTCCCACACAGAGCAAAAAAAGTAATTTGAATGACCAGGAAAAAAAAAGTACTTTAAATTTGCACTGTATGATTTAAATTCCTGCAACAACAAAGTTACAGTGTTTTAATATAGCAGAAAAAAGTACTTAGTTCCAGTATTTAATCTAAATAAATTAGGAAGATCATCAATACAAGAGAATATTTAAGAATAAGTTTTGTATAGAACAATATGTACTGAGAAATAGATGAGAGATGATTCAACAATATCGCATTCTAAATATAAGGAAAAAAAGAGATGTTTGATAATTAAATCAAATCCTGATTTTAATGAAGAATTCAGCAGGTATGATAAAAATGTGCATTTTAAAGAGAGAACTTTGATCTGTTAGAGTACAGCTTTGATGCCACTTACAGTAGGAAAAAAAGTAAAATACAGTAAATGGAATTAGAACACAACTTTCTGTCATAGCTCCTGAAAACTATTGAATTCATGCAGCAGATGTTCACTGCAGTAAGTGCCATACTGCTTACCCTTCTAGAAACTGCTGAATGAAGCAGCTACACCTAATCGCTATCCCACTGTTATCTAATTTGTTCCTCCCAAATTACAGTGCATATGCTGACTGCAATGACCTAATCATGTGTCCTTCTCAGAGGCGTGGATACATGACACATGGCATTGGGTTGTATTCCAGTGTAGTTCTGAGATGGCAGGTATGGCTAGTTAATTTGTGAACATTTCCAAAGTTTGAGCTAATCTGACACGCTTAAGAAGCAAAGCCTTGCTGAACTGCATATGAATCAAAGAGCTAAAGCTATACTTTGGTTCTAAGGGCCTCAGAAAGTCAGGATCAGAAATGGATGAACTGGTTGCTATAACATCTCAAGATGATCCCCCAACATTTCTCACATTTAAATGTACACATTGATTCCCACTGTTGTGCATGGTTTTGCTTAGCTTTAATAGTAGTCTAAAATATTCTGCAAAATGAGGCCTTGTGTTTTTGACTCCAAACCTAATGCCACTGACACCCATCTCCAGAGTTCCATTCAAACACAGGACTATTCCCCCTGTCTTTTAAGCCAAAGCTGCTTTTCTTGCCTGTTTGGAAGACTGAGTTTTGCATATATTTCACATTAAAGAAAAATGAAGCCATGTTCAAGCTGCACAGTGAAGTAACTAACTACAGGTTATGGTCAAATGAACAGTGTGAGAATAAGAGACTGCACACATATCCAGAAGCACCATGTCTGCCCCTGGCACTGTCGTGCCTGAAGCAGGAAGAGAGGTGATCACTCCTTGGGGTGCAATGTACCCCCTCCTTGAGACATCTGAGGAACACTTATGTTGGCTTCAGCCAGACCTCAAAGGATGCAGTAGCACACATATACTGGAGGGTATTTTCACTTCTTTTCCCCCCTGTCACTTTGTGAATCCATACAGCATTAGTCATAATCTAGTATTAAACACACATTTCAAGCAACTTCCTTTCAGATGGCTACATTAACAAAACTGAAGAAAAAAAAAAATCAAAATCCAAACCCAGTGGCAAACCCCAAGTTTCTACTTCAATACACAAATTCTTGCAATGCCAGTATACTCTTGGCTATCCGTATCTTCACCAGAAGATACATGATCTAAGGAGATGAATCGGAAAACTTCTAGGTTTGTTTGACAGAATTTCTTTAGTTTCTATTTCATGCGTCAATGAATGAGCTTTTTTAGCAACAGAAAACTCATATCATTTTCTTCCAGAGTGTAAAATACTGAGCAGAAGCACCATCTAAATAACATGTTATGTACATGAAAGCCATATTTTGGTTATTTAATTTTGAAAGGTAATTTCTCTCTCTAGATCACTACATGGAAGTCTAGAAGCATTCTTTCACTTATTTGTATAATATAATAACATCTTCAAAGACACTTTAAAAATAGCTATTTATGCTTTGAGTTTCCAATGAACATTTAGAAATGGTAATTATAGAACTGTGATAACTAACTTAAAGTTCAAGAAGACATGATTGGCACAATAAATAATTGGTTTGCTTCTACTTAATCTACATTAATGTAAACAATAAATCTTTTCTTAAATAAAGATTGTGTGAATCTTCATTTATCTTTTATGACAAGAGATCAAAGGTTGTAGCTTAATGAATGGAAAGAAGCAACAAGGTCAGATTTAAAAGCCTTAAAGGTCAAATTTCTGACATCTCTGAACACTAAAAAAAACTAACATGGTAATTACTATTTTGGTCAAGTCACTGAGGTCTATTTTTTATTTAAAAGGAAAGAGAAAACCCACCATAATTTAGGAACTTAAGAGCCAGCACTTGGTGCAGTCTGTAATGTATCATTCCCTGTATTACAGACTCCTTCTATCACAGAAGAAAAATAAAGGATACAGCTAGAAGTATTCCATTTGAGACCTCACATGTCTATTAAGTAGCCAGCATATACCCACACCTGGAAAGTTTTAGGCAACAAAGCAACAAGCATTCTCTCTTAAGACAGAGACAATGCCTAATTTTGGATTTAAAGTACTCCAAAGTATTCCTATTCCTAAATCATGCCAGCTTTGGTGAACTTACAAGTAGTTCCGAATCTCTGCAGCCAATAGGCACATAGGCTCTGATAAAAGGTCCAGAAAGCCACATAATTTTATTTTACATATGCATTGATTTTTGCCCAAATGTAAGACCTCTGTCAACTAACAGGGTTATTCATAGATTCAAAGAGTTGATCAGGGTCATTAATAACAATAGTAAACTGATCATCATTCCAACAGGATTTGACAATGGCTTTTTTTCAAAGTGGATGCTAATGTATTGATGCCTCCGAAGTTCATTACAGCAGTAATAAATCATTAGCCTCCAGAAAATGATTTATAAGTTGGTTAAAATGCATTAGAATGGACTGTCAAGCTACTCTACTGAGATGATGAGGCTGGTGCTAAAGAGGCTTTTTTTTTCAGGTTCTCTAACCAAAATGGTGATGACTCAAAGTAATAATATCATAAAGACAAAAATAAAACAAATCAGTGTAATAATTTACTTTAATAGCATGTTTCAATCTTCATAAAAGGGTGAGTGCATTTTACTTTGAACTGCTAGATACATTCCTTTTATTCACTGCTGGCAGCAAACTCTTAACCTACAAAGCTCCAGTACTGACCTCAATGATTATATTTGTGTTTACTTTAACCAAAGGAAGTGTACTGTGAGTGTAACTATGGTTACTCTGCAAGGGTACCTGTGTAATAATAGTTTATTATAATGTATAAGTAGCCTGGCAAGCATGCAGCACTAAGCCATAAGATTAGTAATGATATTATCACAAGAAGTATATGGGCCACAACTTGATACTTAAAATATTTGTTATGCAAATCTGTTAGTATATTATATATGCCACTCTTAGGTACTACTTAAGTAACTTAACTACAGATCAGACCTATTGATATGCAACCACAGAATGTTTTTACTTTCACGTATGCTTTTAATTAATACCCATTGCACACAGGACACTTCAGTCATGATATTCAGCAAAATTCATATTAAGCCCAACACTCAATCTCACACAGTCCTCTGCAACATTACTGCAGTAGTGCTAAAGCCTTACTGTGTTACACAGGGTATCTTAACTAGCCCCCTCCCTGGCTAACACACACAACCTCATTCACAAGGTGCTGTGCAGGTAGTATCTCATGTTCTTTTTCATCCCTGGCTGCCATGAGCACTGCATGGCCCCACAGCATGGGAGATGTGCATAAAGACCTACACCCTTACGGGGCAAGGCAGGATCATGGTCCTGTCATTTGGAGGGGTGTGGGCATTGCTCTCTTTACCTGTGCACAGGATGACAAAGATGGGTTGGAAAAGGCACAGGTGGTCATACCATTCCTTTGACCTACATGTTGGCTAATAATGCCAGCACCTGGAGAGCCACTAATGCTAAAGGTTCCAGCACCACCATGGTTCTGCATTTCCATGAAAAGACTCTGGGAGATGCTTTGTGAGCTGCTGGGACCAATGCCACCACACAGCAATTTCCCACTCCTTCTTCTTGCACAGTGTTGTGCCTAAATGTCAGAAATAAGCCCCAGGTGATTTGTCTTTACCCATTTGAACAGTCCTTGCTTGAGCAAGTAGCTCTTACACAAGCAGTCCTTCAAGATTAAGTACATTAAAGGCTTGTCTGTAATGCCAGGAATAAAATAAAATAACATCTTATGGAAATACATGATGAGAATTATTATGAACCCTACAGAAGACAACATAATAACATGTTATCCTCTCAGTGTAATTCAATTATATGTGTGCATTGTATAAGGGCCATGAAACACTTAGGGCCAGATATTTAAAAGTCCAAGTCTATATGTTTACAAGCTCAATTTTGTGTTTGCAGTCTGAAATGGGAGGAGTTGTGCCTCTATCTAACTAATCTGGCTTTCATAAGGTATCATTAGGGATAGAAGTACTTGGAAATAAGAATGCCTGCAAACAAAAGACCTAGGCACTATGAACAGCTTTGAATAATATAGTTAACATCACTGATGTTATAAGCTAATTTCTCTTCTGTATTTTCTGTGGAATCTCTGCAGGCCAACTCTCCTCAATTTAATTTGTAAGACATTCCCCAGAGAAGGATGACAGGTTCCTGTGAATGCAGAAAGAAAGGGGTGGGCATGTAGTCTAAACAGAAGGTTGAGGAATTTTTTAATTGCAAATTATAAATGCCATTTTGCACAAAATGGAGCTCTCAGACCAGCCAACATGGATTAGTAGAATTAAAACATCCCACTGACAATTTAGTCCTAAGTAAGCATTCAGTGAGAACCAGAAAATGCAATCTTAAAATACAATCATCTTAATCTTAGTTAACATTTCAGTGGTGTTTTTTAAAAAGCTTTTCTTCCACAGAGGCAAATGGTAAAATAAGGATGCCAAACGAATAAATGAGCACTTGCACATGTTAGCAAAGAAATCACCAACTAAGTAACCAACACAAAAGTTTTCCAAAAGCCATGAAAATACATTTAGAAACTTCTAAAAATGACAGAATCTCTATTAGAAATGCCAGTAGAAAAAGTTTATCTGATTCTAGTTGGATCTAGTTGATTTGTATGTTTTGGAACAAACCCCAGGTCTTTTCCATTGCTATGAAATTACATCTCACAAAAAATCTTTGCACTATCCCAAGTCAAGGAAGCACTTTAAATATTTGATAAGCATAAATTAGAACAGGAAAGACTATACTATTCGTGGCTAGCACAAGTTCAATAACTGGAATTTTCACCATTCAAGATATGACACAGAATTCGTAGGCCAGTGAAAGGGTTACTTTAAGTACAATTAAAGTAGTGAAAATCATACCAGTCTGTACCTGGCAGAAACACTAGCCAAAATTTGCCTCTGTGCTGTTGCTGCATCCAGATACAGTTCTAGAAAAACAAACCTTCCTTTTGGTACTCTGCCTATGTGGTCTCTGCCTGTGCCTAGTCTTTGCAAATAAGCCTGTGGCTGTTCTCACCTACTGCTCCTCCAGCCAGTTTTAGAGAGTTTAGCAGGCTTTAAAATACATACAAGGACTGAAGAAAGATTGCAGGTCTCAGTCTATGAGTTTTAAAATCTTCATCGAAGTATCTTTATATAAAGTGGGGGAAAAGTCAGTGCAAAACAGGCAACAATCTTGCTCATTGAACAAATACCTGCCATCAACCAAGACAATAAATAACTACTCGTTCTGCTGTCAAAGTCAAAGTTCTAGTATGAATTGAGGCAGAAAATTGCTCAGTTAAACTAAAAAGGAAGAGATTAAAAGCTTCCAGATCCTCATCTGCCATAAAGCTTGTGTTAGGAAAATTTCAATAAAACTACATCAAAGAAGAGCAACATCCTGTGCATGCTCCTTGATGCACCTTTTTGGGGCACAGGGCGATATTACCAAAAGAAGAAAATCTAAAATTAGGAACTCCAGGGCTAATGAAATGCAACTGATTTCCCTAGACCTAAGAGCACTCTTAACTTCCTCCAGCAGAGAGATGTATTAACAGTTATATAAAAAGTACTCCAACTCAATTTAGGAATGAGTCTTAACATCAATACTAGTAATTAGCAATAGGACAGATTTTGGACAGCCTTTCAGCTGCTTATGGTGCTCCACTGCAGGCCACCACTACACTGTTCTCCTTCATGAAGCAGTTTGAAGAATCTCCTTCATGAGCACGTTTGATTCTTATGCCTCTTCCCAGGCATTTTTGACTACCATGTGCTCCTTTCTGCTGCCACTGTAAACCTGTAGCCCCCTTGAACCACGCTAGCAACCAGGAGGACTTTGGTTGCCCTATCCTAAGTCAATGCTTATCTTGATGGTCATTCCCTTGATGCCACATATGGCCTAGGAAAAGCAGAAGTGCATAGGTATACACCAATACATAGCATAGCACAGACCCACAAAGAATTGCATGTTTTTATAGCCCATCCCCTATAGAGGTAAAAATTATGGCCCTTTATACTCCTAACACAGAGGCTCAACACCACCTCCTCTAAGAGGAATATGCACCTGCAATGGTTGGGTGATAAAAGACATTTACCTGAATCTGCTCTGGAAAAACTGACAATGGATGAAGATGAGAAATCCTACATTAAGAGCTGCAAAGCAGAGATGGAAACAAATTTATGAGCTTTTTTATAATATCTATATTGTTTGGTGGTGTGTTTTTTCCCCTACTCAGAAAGAATAAGAATAATCCTTCAACTTAAATTCTGCAGTGAAGAAGAATACAGAAGCAGAATAGTTTCTGCTTTCTCAAGCAGAACAAAACAGGTATAAGGTTAAGAAAATGCATTAACTTCACAATAAGAAAGGTAAACTAGAAAATTTATTTGTACAAGGGATTCATAAGACAGGATTTTTAAGTACAAGAGACTTTTTACATACTGCATTTTTAATCCCACCATTCTATTTTAATGCACCTTCCAATGACTTACTAAGCCCCAGTGATGCTCATAAACACCTTTTTCCCCCCATTTCAGACAGATAAACTGAGGTACAGACAGAAATTTCTCCAGCATATGTAAAATCCAAGACAACAGCACTTCCATGCATGACAGAGGTCCTACCCAAAGTCCATCATAAGCACTGCAAGCCTTTCCAAATATTTTAATAGGGGTTGATTCTTGACCTAGAAGACCTAGGAGTAGTTTGTCAGTCATTAGGTCCTTAATCTGACTGCTTCTTTCATCAGTCACTTTAACATGTCTGTATTTTGGGCTGTGACCTTGTCAGAGGAGCTATGGAAATGCTATGGAAGCATGACAACTCTGAGAGATCATTCAGCAGTTCACCAGGAACATCATGTCCCCATCCTATACTTAGGGTATCAGGCAATAAGGTTAAAGATGGAGATACACATGTTCTGAAAACATCTTAACATGATTTTTCAACTAAAAGTAGCTTTGCAGATTGCCCACACTTGAAAACCTGAAATTTTAGGGGTAGGAAATCTAGCATGAAAGACCTCATATTCTCCTTCATATCATCACTAAATGCTCTTCATTTTGTTTTTTCATCTTTAAATGGAAAGATCAGATTTTCACTTGATCTTCTCTATTAACACTTCTCTCAGATATGTATATATCTTATTGCTGACTGCAATGTTAATATGAAGGCAGAATTTGGTTCTATTGTTTAATTTGCAGAATTCATGTTTGACTGCAATACTCTCTTACTCTGCATGTACATGAATAAGTACAGATGAATACTGTGATTTACATTTCCTAGCTGGTAGATGTCCATCTAACTATTTAAATGCCACGTGTAACTGGGCAACTTAGAGACTTACACAAATAACTAATACTGTATACACAAAATAGACACCCAAGATACACATATTGACACTATGCTGAAACATGAGAATCCAAACCTATTTTAAAAGAAAATGAAATATCTCAGTAGTTAAATTGACATTAAGTTCATGCAACACACAGCTGCTTTCTGTGAATTGGAATAGCTGATTCTCAAAACTTCCCATGGGCAGGTTTTTCTGTACCTCTGCATCTCCCTATTGTGTCAGTTTTTAACCCATACCCTCGACCAGGCTTGAGATTTTGTTTAGACATTTTTATCTACCATATGTCTCCTCACGGCTAAATTAAAACTAGTCTTTTTAGCCAATATCTTAAAGGGCTTGGCATAAATCTAAATAGCAATTGCAAAGTTGATAGGAGAAAATATCTTTGACTAAAACTAGAGGTATTAAACCCTTAATCAACATGTATGCTTGCAAGAACTGCACTGAATGCAATTTTTGATGGATTCTTCATTTACAAGTAAAAATATAGTAAAAATTACTAGTAAAAATAGTAAAAATGCATGAGCTACCAAACAGCGCTCACTGCCTCTCTGAACAGTAATCAGAATTTCTCTGCATTTTCGCGTTAGTAGTGTAGTAATGCAGGATTTCTTGGCATGTCTGTGCAAAGTGAAAAGAATATCACAAGGTGGTTTTCTTGGCTATGACATTCCCAACAGACTGTAGCATGTGTCAACAGAAAAATCGGAGTGACGTGCCTTCTACTTTAATCGACAGATACATTACATGCCAGAAAGCAGCAAACCCACCCTTTTTAATGTATCTTCGAAAAAGATTTCTGAAATTTGATCTATGAAAGAGTTCAACAAAATAAACCATGTTCACTCATGATGAGTTTGACTGTATTTAGATTACTTATTATATAAAGGTCATTATCCTTGGTATAAAACTGTCATATATTAAAAAAGACCCTATATGCAGATAAAGGTTCCCCAGAGTGTCTCAAACCCACAGCATATTTCAGAGCTTTGTATATCATATTTGGGGCTTTTGAGTTAACCAGAAGTCATACAAAGGTACATGTAACCAGACAGCTTGTTATTGACTTTGTTTCTGAGGAGTCTTATGTACATTATTTATTCAGGCAGCTGTAAGAAACGGAGTGCTCTTATGCAACATGCTCCACATTTGACAGATTCGCATGAACGTATTCAGTGCTTATGTCAGTGCATTTGGCTAAATATATCATACCCTGGTTTTATTATATTAATGCAAAAATGCATTAGACATGTTGCACTGATATAAGAAGTTCTTTTGGAAGAGGGCCACAACCAAAGCACTGCAACAGTTCTGTGGTTACTGCTAGGTTCACACACAAATGTATACTTTGAAACCTTCTTTTAGTGCTACGTATGTCCAGCATTTCACAAAATAAGCCTTCTCTACTGCTTTAATTTTGCTCACTGCTTTATATCAACTGGGGTTTTGCAACAGTGGTTAGTTCCTCATTCAATAATTCTTGGTGATGTGCGACAACAGACAGCATTGACTCTGTGTTCTCCAGCTACGGCAGCAGTACATTTTAATAAATTACATTAATTCCTTATATAATGTAGCTGTGACCAAGAACTATAGACTTGGAACCCTACCTTTTTCTGCAAAGCATGAATAATGATTTCTTCATAGGTGGGTGTGTGCAAATTCCTGTTTTATTAGATCAGTCTCACAAAAGAAAGACTGCACCATGAATGCCACTATTATTTTAACGTGCTATCAAAACCTGGCTATCTGAGGTTACTAATTTATCACGTTTTTAACCTGACTTCATCACTCCAGGTTTATCATCTTTTTAAGCCAACAGATGTGATGCATCCTAACTAAAATGTGGGGAATCTTACTGATGGATCAAATTTAAAACCTCTACTTGCCCACCCACCCTAAATATGCCACTGCAGCAGGTCCGGGGAAAAAAGGTCACAAACCCCTAATTTTGAAATACTTGCCAGTCATTTGAGATGTTTTGTAGGATTCTGCAATTCCTTTTCTAAACTGCCACAAATTTCAAGCGTCTGTACAATTTTGAGATTTTCATACAAAAAAATCCATAAATTAAATCCTCCAGAGGACACTGAATAGTGGAACAGAACACAGTAAGTAATATTGCTACTAAATCATCATAATCGCAAGTGGAAAAGAAACAAACATCTGTTCTTCTAAAGGTATGAATGGAAACAGCGAAACATAGTAAATGAGCATGAAAATATCTCCATGAGAAATAGTATATTAATTCACCAGCTTCAACTGAATAATCTCCCCATAACACCTTAATACTAATAAGAAAATAAATTATCTGTTTAAATGGCACATTTAGTCTGCATCCAATACAGTCTTGTCATGTTGACACTAGTAAGTTAATAAACAAGTGGGTATTAAATTAGAATACGGGAAGAAAATATACAATACTTGAAGCATCTGTGGAGAAAATACATATTCTTCAGTCATCATTTTAGATTGTTAAAAACCTATTAGACAGTAAGATCACAGTAAATACACAACTTCAATATGCTCTAATTCTGTGCAATTTATGAGATTTAAGCAAATATCAGTAAGAGTTTTAATTTGGATCTCCCAACAGCTAGACAGGATTATTGTGAGTGTAATAGTTTTATGTTCAAGTGGGATTCTGTTGTATTAAACTCTTTGTTAAACAAATCAGTCAAGCGCTCTCTCTGGAATTTTAATTCGCACCTTTGTAGACAACCACTGTTTCACTTTTAATGTTTGATTATCAGCACGTACTTTAAAGAGGCAAGATCTTACCACTTAATGTGAGTTTCCTTTCATTTTCATTTGAGTGGAAATATATTTTAGTCCAAAAAGGCTATTATTCCCTTTAGTTATGCATCTCCCAGGTCATTTCATTCGCAGTAAAAAACCTTCTGTAAAATGCTGCCCTGTTGTCAACTTAACTGAAACCTGTTTTCTGTTACACTGCCAATGTTTGCTATCATGTTATCTGCAATAGTCCAGCCTTACCAATATCAGTCAACAGCAGGGCTTTCAGCAGCATCACTAAAATTGGTCTGGCCATCAGAAATACAGGTCTAAAACTACCCTGACAAGGCAGGTCAATTCAAGAACCTTCAACTCTGTTAATGCTGTCTCACTCTGCTTCTTTCCTGCCAGATGGGTAGCACATACATGAGTCATCTTGTCTCATCACAATTTGTATATTTGCTTTCTTACTCTAGTTCCAGTCCAGAATCTGAGAAACACTTCTAAGCCAAGAAGGACTTTTCCACCCGCTTGGCTCCCCAGCCACCCCTCTCAGCTGCCACTGTGACCCACTGTGCAAACTGCACACACGTGTCCTCATATGCTTTGTCATAAAACGTGACAGCAGCTCCAGGTTGCACCAGGAATCTGGAGTCATACTGACCCCAGGGCACTCCCAGTAGCTCATGAACTGCTGCTTCATCACGCGGCAGCAGGCCTACAGTCACTTCTGATCCAGGTATTCCCATGGGAGTCAATGAAACTATTTTTCATCAGCAAATAGTTACTTTTGAAAGATCTTTATTAAATATTAAATCTCACAAGAAAGACTAAAAAACTATAAACTGATGATAAATAATCATTTAGGCATTCTTATGGGCTACAAAACCAAAAAATAAACTCTTGCTTTAAATAATGCTGTGTAGAAGCCTAAGTGTTGGTCTTCTACATTCAGATGGATGATCTGGATAATCTAGAATGGGAAGGTCTCTCACTCTCTTTTGATCTCCCTTTGTCTCACATCCTGACTAGACAGTTTCTCAGAACATATTGCCAATGAAAGATTTATCACAGTGATTAATCTTTGGCGAGAACAAAGTCTCACCTTGAGTTTGGTTTCACTGTTCAGGCGTTTTCTGAGAAAAACCTTCTCTGCCAAAAATGCTCATCTGACTCTGGCTGATGTTGAATGTGTGGAGAGTCTCAGTGGAAAATGAAACATCTCCTCACTGTTGGATGGAAGCCTACAATGAAAGTATTTTTAGCACAGAAACAAGTAGTGAAGGCTAGGTATGAATGTGCAACCACTTCTGGCCTTCTCTGAGACATGGCCTGACATCCTACCGCTGTGGCAAAAGAGAAGGCAAGCTTATTTCACTCATGAAGAATTCAACAGATCTATTCCAAACCTCTTCTTTTATTCACCGCATATTGGCTAACTGTCTCCAACTTTCCTTCAAAGGTAAAATTTAAGTCCTAGCTAATGTCACTCTTAATTAGAAATGAGCAATGACATCCCTTACATACGATTTTATTCCCAACTTCAAAAGGAGCTACCTAGGTTTGCTTGGTGTCTCTACTTTGAAGAAAATGTCTTTTATTACTTATTTTAGTACAACACATTAAAATCAAATATCTCCTGTAGCAAAACGATTCAAGTCCCTGGAACTCAAATAATTTTCTAATAAAAAATGCATGAGACAAATAAATGCACTTTATGTTCCACAAGAAAAGGCAGTTTCAACAGGCTAATGCTCAGAGAAAATTCATTTTATCAACCAGCCATTTCATTCTTTGGTGCTGTTACAAGCTCCTCGCGGTTGCTAAGCAACCATAATTCATCGTACCTTTTAATGGATACTCTGCTACTGCTGAGAACATTAAGGTGAAGAGAATAAATGCCTTGGGTGAATCTTGAAATCTTTCATTATGCATGTCATTCTATTTCTGTAATGCTATAATGCTGAAATGTTTCTGTGGCAGGAAACTGAGTTGTGGTAATTGCATATTCCACTCATATATGTTTTGTAAGCAGAGCAGCACGTACTTGTCTAAAATGAGCTATTTCTAACATGATTGAAATTGGACTTTTCTACTTCTAAAGGTAGTAAATAAATCTGAGGGGAGGAAAAAGAATCAGTTTGGAGTAAAATGTCTTGAAATTTTCAGCAAGAGTGACAAAATCCTATGGCATAAATTGAAAGTAATCAAACAGGCTTGATTGTAACACACAGTGGTATGTGAATATATGGTAAACAATTGAAAATGCAAAAAAAGCAATAAAGAAACCATATATCCTGCGCAACTTGTTTCTTTTTTAAAACACATGACATTCACAGACAGATACACATACCCTAGAGCAGGCATCTCCCTCTGTATTATTAAAACAAACCTCAGGTTTCAGCTGAGTGCAAATGACAAATATTATGTATATTTCCCACCTTCTTATCTGGGCCCTTTTCTCCTCTTGAGAAATATCTCCTTATACCAGCCAAGGGGGCGCTGGCATGAACACGATTTCATGATTAGGTTTGTATTTCACAAATAAATAGTGAAGACATTATAAGGTAAGCTAGAGCGCTCAGATACTTTCAGTGATGGACAGCACTACAAAACTCTGAGATGGATTTGTTTCTACGGGTCCAACCTGCATTTCTGATCCTGATTATCTTTCACACCTGTGTATATCAGGTGATGTGCTCTTAAAAAAAGCAGCTCCATTCAGTTAAGATTTGAATTTGTTTTTCCTGATTTTGTAAATTAGATCCAGGTTTGCATATAATTTATTTTAGAAAAAATATAATTAGCCTTGGAAAGAAACTGGTTACATATATTTATTTATTTATTCTGTGTACCTTTTAACTTCACTTTCCTCTTCACAGGTCTGGGCTTGTCATTGGAAATGCTGAGGGACAAGGAATATTCCAGTTCTTTTCCTCAATCACTTACAGCACTCTCCTGTCAGAGGCTGGTGACCTCAAACTCATCTTGAGGCTGCATGGACAGTAATCCTGTGTTGCACAGGGAGGACCAGTTGCAGAACTCCTACAGGCCTATCTGTTTTGATGGTGGAAGGGAAGGACATAGTCAAGCTTTTTACTTATCCTATCAGTTGTGGCTGAGGAGTGATTTAAAATTTCCTTTGATAACTTGCTATTTTCTTTTACATGGCTGCTAATTTCTGAGTATTTTGGCAATGCAATTCTTTCATCACACTGCATGTGAAGGTGGAAGCCATCATTTTCTGAGAAACCTTTTGAAATCTGTTCCTCAGGAAAGTGATCTGGAGGAAAAAGAAGGGGAAGATGTTGCATATATGCACACAAGCAATGGGAAGAAACTGATGGGGCTGCAGGATGGAGTTAGAGACTTTGTATCAATCTACTCTGAAGTGATCTTACTTACTGAACAGCACAAGGGAAAACACAGCAGTAACAGAAAAAGTAGGAGAGAGTTAAGAGGTTCCAAATCAGGGATAAAACAAAGTTAAAATAAATGCATAAATATGTCAAACCAAATTATTTCTTTCATTTTCTTCTTCTTCTCAAGTATTCATGCAATTCCACTTTACATTTTCAGAAAGCATACTTGACTTTGCTTTCCTCCTCTTTGAAAGTGTGCTTGACTTTTCTTTCCCACTCTTTTCTTCTCCTTCCCTCCTTACTCTTTCTTTTGCTTACTACTAGTGATAAGAAGTAACAATGTATGTTTTATAACAACCCCTTGATTATTTTCCAGTAAGTGAAATGCTGCCTTCCCTCAAACTACTGGTTGTGTCCTCCAAAAACATCCACCAAAGTAAAAGAGTGAGATAAAGGAGCAGCAGTTTAGCTGTCTGATTTTCAAAGACTGTGTCACCCTTGTAAATGTAATTTGCCAGTGCAAATCTTTGCTCCAAACATTTGCTGCTCACAGTTTTGTTAGTAGAGTATGCATGCACCTGAAGAATGCCTCAAAATTTGTGTCTCCTAACGATTGTTGCTCTTTTCTGCTGCTTAGAGGATGGTGATCCGAGTGAGTACCTCCAGCCAGTATTCCGAAGGCAGAATACTCAACCACTTCTGAATTAATATTTTCCTACTTAGGTTATCAAAATTGTGGGAACAAATAGTGGACTTCAGCATAGGAATGACAGATGTGGAAGCATAGCAGTCATGCTTCACAGTCTTCCTGAAAAGCATTTTGTCACATTTCTTGGAATCACTTGATCACATCTACAGAAAGACTTTGTGTCATCTTAAATTGGAATAATGTCTTAAGTGTAGCAATATGATAACTGCTATCTATATCTTCCAAATTATGATCTTTCATTTAATTATGAATCAGACACAATTGTTGATCAAATCTACAATTCCTGAACTCAGGAAAACTATGCTTTGGTAGTTCCACATTTTCTCTGCTGCAAATCCGCTTTGGACAAGGTCCTGCAGTTTTCATAAGGGACAAAAAATAATACAAGAATGGAAAATTAATATTTTAAGCATCACTGTGAATTAAAAAGAGGATACTTAATATTATTTATCAAAGCAGGAGGAGAACAGAAAACTGAGACCTAAACACTCGAAGGTCACAGCCAATAACGTTTCTGCAAATAGAAATGGGTTGCAGAAGCATCAAATGCAAATTACTGTTTGCTGGAGAATTTTAATAGAGTTCTACGTCACATTATAAAATGTTTAATTGTAACCCCATTTTAATAACACCATCTGATTAAATGAATAGATGCCTGCTGATTGCAATTACAATCTGTCAAACTGTGTATTTACTTACAGTTTGGTTTCCTAAAACCATAAGATCAAAAAAGGAAACTCTATTCAGCTTGTCAGCAAACTATAATTATTGTGTATCCTTCTGTCAGTTTCTGTATAAAACTTTTGGTTCTAAAATGGATCTAATTATAACTACATCAACATTTTTATGAATGCATGCTTTCCCTTCTTTCCCCCTTCCCATCAGTGAATTCTTTGTTGCAAACTCAGGAGGAAAAACTTCTATGTAACATTTATTTCTCTATTTTACCTTTTCTATCCTAAGTTATTGTTGGAATACAGAAGACTCCATTCAAAGTAAATATTATTTATGGCAGTGCATCTTCCTAGCAGTGCATTCAAGCAAAGCCATGGGATTAGGACTCTATTGGGTTGGTGTTTTTTTTTTTTTGCTTTAGCATTAATGTCTTGCATATCAGCTGAGAAGCTCTTTCCAAGTATATCATGTAGCTCATCTTCTACAAAGTCTATTTGTTGAAATTTATAACCTTTCACTAGAAACAATTTGCCAGACAAACAAGAAATGAGTCCAAATGTCTGAACACTAGTGTATGTATCAAACAGTTACAGGAATTACATCTCAAAGATCTATTAAATCATGAAGCCCATCTCCCAGCCAGAGCAGGATTTTCCCATATGTACATGTTCCAGTGCTTTAGCACTACCTGGCAGACTATTCAGATTCCATTACAGGTTTTTTTTTGCAACCTTCACCCATTGCTTATTTTTATCCCATTACTTGCAGTGACACTCCTTAAGTATCATAAACATCTATTCCTTCAGCCTATGTTTCTAAGTAATGGATGATGATAAATAAATACAATATTGAAAATATGCACATTAACAAATTCATAAAATAACACACTATAGCTGAACCTTCAAGAAGAATTATTTTGCTCAGTATAGGTTACGGGCTAATACAATCTGGATCATGATCACATGCTAAAAAGATTTAGGAAAAGCTGATTATTTTTCTACTCTTTCTTAAATGCTCAAGTCAGCTATGAACCAAAACAGTCTTGAGTTAATATACATCCTCTTGATGATTTGTCCTAGCTGTTCCATCAACATCTATTACCCATCGTTCATTCTTAGATAAATATACATTTCATAAATACAAATATATACGTATATAAGCACACTTTAAAAATAAAATAAAGACAACTGGAAAGTATAAATTATCTACATTAACCTCCACTGACTCCTGGGCTTTATTTATATAATGAAGGAGGCGAATTTTTAAGGTTTCGGACCTGTACCCAGAGCCTGCCCGAAGAGTCTGTGCAGTTGGCATTAGAGGAATTCTCTAAAAGAATAAGTTAGAAAAACATCTGAAAGAACAACATCTGACAGAAGTGACAAACATACGGAGTATCCTGGTTTTGGAGATGCCCTTTTAAAGTCCTCCAGTGAACTAGATTAAGGGCGGGACCTTAGGATTCCTTCTGGACCAATTTCTGTTTTTTGGTAAGTAACACAACACAAGGCTGCACTGGATACAAGCGCAACAGGATCCAAAAGGTCAGGTTACTCATGTGGTTTATTCCTGTAGTGCAGCTTTGCTATACTGTCTTCAATTATATGGCAATCAAAATGATAAAAGTTGCCTCAAAGCAGTGCATTAGGTGATATTTCTTCTCTTCAGTGTTGTTAAAGCCTGCACTAGTTTTCAGAAAGATATAAATAAAACCATTGCAAGATTATGACAGCAGAGTGTGGACCATTATTGACAAACGCGTTCACTGACACACCCTTAATCTGATAAAATCTAAAATCTAAATTTTCGCAATTTATGAGCCAATTAAAGCATCTGCTGTAGGGCTATCTCTCTTTCTGCTGAAACTCTTAAGAAAGCCCTTGCTAGAGTTGGACAGGATCAACATTATGCCACAGAGATCCTAAAATGGAGTTCATAGGCAGAGACACAAACGATGAAGTTAGTGCAACAAACACCATCTACAATTTAAATTGCATAGTTCAGGCCATGGGTAGAGAACGTGCCTTTTGTGCATTTTTCCCTCCCTGCATTCAAGAAAGTCAGTGGCAATTGAGAAGAAACATGCATGCTATGCAACTGGCCTGTAAGACCTGGGATTTGGAGTCTGAGGCACTGTAGCATCAAACTCTGTGGTTAGATGGATATGTTACTTCTTCTTAGAGCTGACTGCATTTCAAGGGCAGGCAAAACAACCCTTGCATCTTTTCCATGGCTCTTAAATAAGGCTACTGTATCACCTTCAGGTTGCACAATACCTTGAAAGGTCTCAACTATCATTATATGCAGTCACTGTCATGGCTTTATATTAGATCACAGAATCATAGAATCATAGAATAGTTAGGGTTGGAAAGGACCTTAAGATCATCTAGTTCCAACACCCCTGCCATACGCAGGGACTCCTCACACTAAACCATGTCACCCAAGGCTTCATCCAATCTGGCCTTGAACATTGCCAGGGATGGAGCACTCACAACCTCCCTGGACAACCCATTCCAGCATCTCACGACCCTCACAGGAAAGAATTTCTTCCTTATATCCAATGTAAACCTCTCCTGTTTAAATTTGAACCCATTACCCCTTGTCCTGTCACTACAGTCCCTAATCAAGAGTCCCTCCACAGCATCCCTATAGGCCCCCTAAAATCAGATACTGGAAGGCTGCTATGAGGTCTCCATGCAGCCTTCTCTTCCCCAGGCTCAACAGCTCCAACTTTCTCAGCCTGTCTTTGTACGGAAGATGCTCCAGTCCCCTGACCATCCTCGTGGCCCTCCTCTGCACTTGTTCCAACAGCTCCATGTCCTTTTTATGTTGAGGACACCAGAACTGCACACAAAACTCCAAGTGAGGTCTCAGGAGAGCAGACGTGTAACACATGACAGTCAATTTTTGCCTTTATTATATTTGAGGACTTCTGACAGTTCTGATGTTGAAAGTTGTCTCTTACCACATTACTGATCACCTTTGTGTTTCATCAGACATGAAACCACCTCCTGGTAATACTTTCATTGTTATGGGTCCCACAATGTACAGTCATCCTCTTCCTCTTCCTTAAGATCTCTCTCTTTCAGCCTTTGACAGCTTGTATTTGTATATTTTGAATTATATTTTATTGGGGTTTTAATAAAGTAAATATATTTCTATTCTAGAATACAGTTCCTGACAGATATGAGGAACTGATACTGCAAATATCTATTTGTACTGTTATTAGTATATTACCTTCTTAGCTAGTTAGAGGCTACAAACCATGTCAAGAAACAAAAAAAGTACTGCAGAAGATCAGAGTGCCACTAGCATCAGTTTTCAAATGCTGTGCTTAAATTTTTTTTCAAGAAAAAAATAACTTCTAAAAGTTTTGCCAGTGGTTATTTTACGCTGCATACTTTCTGTTGGGCAGCTTAAGCTGCACTTAATATCCAGATCAGCACTAAGCCTATTGCACTAAACACTTTTTATGCTACTTCATAAGAAAGGGGAGTGTAATAATATTCATTAAACTGAGATTCCACACTTGAGTATTAGGGCACATGTAGGAAACTGAAGCTTAGTTACTGAGTTAATCTTTGAAATTCTTTATGTGTGAATGGAGGTAATCTTAAAGTGTATTAGAAAGAAGTCCCATCTCTGGATAAAAAAGTATTGCGTTCTCATCAAGGGCCTGATCCTGTAAATCCTCCATGCAAAAGGCTTTTTTGATAAAGGAGCAGAACATCTAATTTCAGACATGTTTTCAGTTTAAATCACTTTTGTAAGGATGAAGTGAAAGCACCTGTAGCCTGATACCACCACTGTCAGGAAGTGGATTTTCTAAGATGGGATATGGAGCAACCTCATCTTGTCATCCATTAGCTATGCCATGTCTCACTTTAACAACTAGGCTACTTCCTCAATTAACTCAAATAGCAAAGGTTCCTATTATTAAAGTTACTGTCAGGCACTTCAACCTCACTCATAACCCATAATTTTTAGCAAAAAAATTCTATAATGCAGCCATGTACATAATTGTGTATGTTAATTAAATCTGTTGCATCTGCTGTCACTAATTTGGCTCTATTTTCAGACTTTGTTTAACATACAATATGGATCCACGTTTTGGGGAGAAGGGGGGATGTTGCAGATACTACATCCTGTCTTTTACATTCCCTTTCCAGCAGAGGGCTTCAGTGATTAATAATCTGATACATACATACATATATATGAAAAAAAATGTGTACATATATGTGTGTATCTATGTGTATATGTATACATGTACCCTGAACACTGCAGTCCGCACCATCTCTAGGTCAGGACAGGCACAGAGTACCACGTCCACCACCTGTAGCATCTCCTTTGTCTCTTTTCCTTCCCTTCAGGTTGGTTGAAATAGGAATGTTGGGTACACACTGATAATACATAAGAGAAACTGTAATGCCTTTGTTCACCTGATTTTAGATGGAAAAGGGTTTACCTTCGTGGCTTTTCTAACGGAAAGATATGCATGAGTGTGCCTTAAAGGCATTCCTTACTCCACAATTCTTCTTGCTGCCACTGTATACTTTATGTCCTTTTTTTTTTTTTGTAAAGTTTCCAAAGGTTTAAACTAAAAATAAAA
>NDXB01001928.1:38803-53258 GCA_002631895.1 Agapornis roseicollis
TTTTTTTTTTTTGTAAATGTATCCAATGTATGAACATAAAATTAAGAACATTCATTTTAATATCTTTATTGTTCAAATATAGAAGCAGCAGCAGGTAGAACATGCTATAGATGCACTTAAAAGATGTGTGAGGCTACAGAGATCCTAAGTTGCACATATGTGGATGAAGTAACAGCATTACACTAGCAGTAGAGGTTAAGGATTTACATGCTGTCCTCAGGGAATCCCAACATGAGAAAGGGCATTTACATAGTGTGTCTGTATGGACTCTGTATAAATAAAGAGAGGAAAAAATAGAGGCAGGCATCAGTCTGAAATGGACCTTCATGTTATTGAAAGGATCTGGAAATCAGTAGATATCCTTACACTTTAAGAATTGTTTAATTGCCTTGAAGAAGAGCAAGGGATAAAAATAAGAAATTAAGTTATTTTCTCACTGATTGTTATTTCTCCAAATCTCAAAACATTATCAAGCAGAGCTTTTTCTTCCCTCCCTGCTTCACAAAGTCAGTGGAAAACTAAAACAATGATATTTTAAGTTCTGTAAGCCTATTAAAACAGATAAAAAACCTGTGAGCCTATGAATTAAACCTTTTAAATGCCTTCAACTCAGAAAAATCAAAAAAGCCAAGAATGTGGGGTTTCTAGTCAAGTGAATTAAAAATTCGGCTAAGTAACTATGACTCTATATAGGGAAGACCAGACAATGAGAACTCACACTCTGTTCTAGCAGGTGACACCAGCATGAAGCTCTGGGTTGTTGTTATCCCAGCCTTCATCAGAGTCATGCAGTACGTCTTCACTTTCAGCACGCAAATAGCAGCTTGAGTTTAAGACAGTGCATGCCATAGTGGCACCAGTTTCATCCACACAAAGTTATCGTTCTACTCCCTGAACAAGTTGAGATGAGATGATGAATGCAGTACAAATTCATGAAGGATGTGCAGTCTTCTCAACTGCTTTGGAATTTCAAGGACTGAGAATAAATGCATTGAAATAATTAATGAGGTGGAAAGAGAGGCTACTCCACCTGATGCACAAAACTCTCATGTGCATTGTGGTCTTCTTCCTTTCTGTGTTCACAAAAGAACCTTCACAGTTTCTCAGAAAGACATTTCACTTCTATTCCGTCTACAGGCTTAAGATCACGAAGATATCTTTTTTTCTTTGGCAAAGACTGAGTCTTCAGAAACGTTTCATTATCGTGCTTTTCTTGACAACTACATGCAATGTTAAAAGCAGCAGATTAAAGTCAACAATCTCTGCTGCTCAAACCCCTGAATTTCTGACATTTTCTGAGAGTTATTTTTTCTCTATTTGCATACTCTATTATCTGTTTTGTTTGACACTTGCAGCTATGATGCTGCTTATGCATTAATCACTCCTGTGAGTACTTCACATGTGAGGTGTTGTATAATCTACCACCCGCAACTGAAAGATTTCTCTCCATGCCACATTCATCATGTCTTAGCCTGTGCCTATCTGGTTAAAGTCTAAGAAACAGTAATTAATACTGCCACACATACTCTTTTTTTCTACTTACTTTTTTATGTAGCAAATAAATTCCTATCAGACAATGGGTCACTGCTGTGAAAAATAAAAAATCACCAGAGCATTTTCTATAGAAAACTGTTTTTAAAAATAAAATATGCCACCTTGTTTCTTTTTGAAATTATACTGAAGTTTTTTTCTACTGTGTTTATGAAATATGTGAGCCACATGGAGTTTCAGCAACCACAGTCAAAAAAGCAGAATGCTGTATTTCCCAATTGACAGTAAATCAACAGTTTCATTAGCAGTATTAAAAATGAGACCTGGAATTATTCTAAAAAGAGTTCTGGTCACTTGTGTACAAATATTTTCCTGCAGTAATGACAAGTAAAGCAAGCATTTACTTGCTCTGTCTTTAAGGTAAGTTCTTAGTACTTACTGAAAGAAAGTATAGCTTTATCAGATACTTTAATACCAGAAAAAAAGCTAAGTTCATGAAAAACACTAGTCACAAATATTTTCACAGCAATTCTAGTCCTAGTTGACCTCAAGAAGGTGGGGTCCATCAACAGCCTGTACCCACAGGTACCTTCTTCCACTCTGCTGATTTTCTCTTGGGAGGGAAAAACTGCAGAGGGTGCTACTAGTAATATTTCCCCTACCATGTATACATGCACTAATGCTTACTACCAAGAGCCCCCAAGGGACAATGTCACTCACAGGAAGGTTCTGGTCCCTCCACTGTAGCTGGGAGGTCATTAGACCAGTCCCAGAGAAAGCACATCTTTCTGAGAGATGCCCCATCTTGATTTCAGTGCTCAGGTACAGAGAACCAGGACCTCCCACAGTACATTATCTGAATCATAAATCTCTATCACTGTTAAAAAATGCTTGATTTCTGATCTGATTTTATACAGCTGTGATTTGTAGATATCATACGTTTTAATGCTTTTTGTAGCTCCATGAAGAGTCTTTTATTAGTAGATATGCAATATGCAGGTATTTGTAAAACCTTGATCAAGTTACATCTTACAGCTCCTCTGCATATCCTTTCTCTTGTCTTTCTGATGACAAAAGACTGGAGCAGACATTGAAAGTTAGGAAAGAAAGATAAACATGATGTTCCAGAGCCCTTGATGGAATAAATCATCATAATTCTACTGAAGACTATAAAGTTATGCAGACTGACATCAACTGAAGATTTGGCTGTGTGTCCCTGTGCTTAAGCTGTTTAACAAAACATACACAAACTATTGTAACCCTTTACCACACAAGGCTTATTTCAGTGAGAAAATCCGGCTTGTAAAATACGGTGGGTTTATTTTGTTTTGTTTTCAAAAAAGAAAAGAAAGAATACAAAGCTGCTTAATAAAAAGGAAAAAAAAAACCAAACACCACACTTTAACACAAGATGTTCCATGACCTTAGCTTTATGATCTGGTGGTTCTGATGGCAATAACTCACTGCAATAAAGTTTGGGGTAGCAGCAGGTCTGTGTAGCATAACAGTAAATTTTGATGCAAACCGAAGACCAGAGCCTGGTAATGAGGCACAAATGTGAAGTATTCACAAGAGACTAAAAATACCTTCTACTATTAGCATGCAATGCAAGATAGGAAAAAAGTATCCAAGCATGATTCAAATCTCAACAATTGGGTTAGAAGGGCAAATCGTTTGTTTTATTATGAAAGTTATTCATCTTCTTCATCAGAAATAAAATTTCTGTTTGACTCAGTAGTTTGCACTAATGCTTAAAGGTGCCAAAAAAATCACCCATATAGGTCAGCCTCAAGATGAGTCATGAATACTGAATTTAAACTAATATGTATGAAACTACTAAACCAAAATCTCTTAAATACATCCCAGCTATAGAAACAACAATCTCCTCTGTTGGATTTATTAGGAACTGTACTATGAATAAGAAATACTAGCATCATTCTACCTGAGATGAAAAATGGAAAAAAACCCTAGCTGTCTGCCTTCTTCCTTGTTATACAGTGCCATGTTTTGTTTAAGATATTACTCTCTCATGGGCTGCATATCTAAAAAATGTAATTCATGAAAAAGTATAATGCAATTGTTCAGGCTTTGATGAATTGGGGCATAATGTTAAATAATTATTCATTGCCTTTATTCTTCTGTCAAAGTGTGAAAAAAGAAAAAAAAAAAGCTTTTATTGCCTTTTTTTTTTAATATAAGGACATGGGCCTTTGTGACATGCATTTTATTTTCAACTAATGCTTCTATTATTCCACATCTGAATAATTATCGCTGACATCATCTACTCTTCCATGTCCTAGAAGATCTTTAGCTCTAGTCCACTGTTACCTATTTTATGCATTACATGAAATAAAATACCTCAAGATTTTGAAAATATTTATTTTAAAAACAGCAATGAAATTGTCTGTAATCACATTTTCTGCTCTGCTTTGAAAGCAGCATTATTCAATATGCCAGTGGTCTTTTCTATAAGAACAATGCATTAGAAATTCATGCTGCTCTAATACATCTGAATTCATTGATGTACTGCACTCCCTATAGACCTAAAGAAACATTTTTGCTTCAGTTTCATATGTCCTGCACATTACCTACTGATGCGGTGGTTGTCAAAACAGTTGTACAGTAGCCTTTGAATTCAAAGTGTGCCTTGAATGTATACTAAAATGACAATAAACCTAACTATATACATTATGCTGGCTTTCGCTACCAGCACAAGTAGAGCATTTGGGAAATAAATCCCCTGATTTTATTGCCTTTTAACATCTTTTCCACTTTAAACTTCAAACCCAGAATTCGAAGCATTTCAAGAAACTAGAGGCTCTTTTATTCCTTTCTTGTAAATTTTCTATAGTATACCATCATAAGCCACATTTTCAAAAAGATCGGCACAAGATTATAAATGAAAGCATTCCAAAAATAGGGTTTTTTTCTCCTCTGTGTAAAAACAGCACTGAGATTTTTAACCATGAGTTTCTTGGAGAAAAAAACAATCATCTACAGGACATATTAAAGAAGCTGTAGAGTCTATAATTGTGTTGATAAAAAAGAACACGCAGTAAAACTCATTTTATAGAACACAACCAAAAGCAGTTCTACAGCTAAACACACATTCTCATTGGGATGGTATATACACTCATTTGTTTGCAAATGTTAGAAGGGTATTTCTTGTGGTCCTTGGAGTATTTCAGGAAAATTGATGCAGAGAAGTGCTGGCAGGTCAAGCTCCAATTGAAACCGAACTAAACCTACACAGTGCTAGTTTCAACTGTAGTAAATCAGGGAGGGATCCCCATTCCATTATATGGAAACAAACATGCCTACAGGACCGGCACTACACTTTCTACACTACACAGTTCTATCTATACCTAATTGGATCCACTTAAGAAGCAGGAATGGAAGTCATGTCTATTTTGAAGGACTTTAGAGAGCTCCCACATGTAGCTGACCATGCTGGGGCTGGATTGTGTCTTCATGCCACAGTATGTCACATTCTGCACAAATTCTGCAGACTTCTGAACCCCAAATATCTGGATATAATCAGCGTCTAAAGAAATCTGCATATGACAGCATGGTAAGAATTAGTGTGCGTGTGCATGTGCGTGTGCATTTATGTATATGTCTGTTTGTCACCAAAGCAGAAAATGGAAATGCACAAACATAGAAGCCAATGTATGAACTGACAGCAGTATAACAAGAAATAGAAATTTTAGTGTTTGGGGTTTTTTTGTGGGGTTTTGGTTTCTGTTGGCTTTTTTAAGTAATGGGGTGCAATAGTAGGTCAAATCAATCAAAATAAACTTCAGAGACGACTAATTCCAAATTTAAGCATCAGACACAGTAAATGGCAACAGGAAATTTCCATCGCCCAGCATTGTAAAATTTCTCAGAAAGAATTCCCACAGTGTAAAAAATCTGTAAGAAGCTGATCCCTAATAAGAATTCACTGAGCTGGTAGTGGGCTCTTATTGTGTGTTTAAGCACTTCCACAGAAGAGAATTCTTATAGAGCTTGGGGCAAATCCTGCAATCCTTACTCAAAGGGATTTCATCTGCAGCTTTCAGGGAGAGCTGCACAGTATGAAACCAGGACCTCTAAAGGGGAAGATTTGAAGGGGTTTTAGGAGGGGTGTATCCTCAATTTTCAATCTGTCCAAAATCACAAAAATCCTCATCTGAAAACACCTGGTATTTGAGATAAAAGAAAAATGCTACACTTGGTGTACAAACTATTTTCCTACTTGGCTTCTGAGCAAATGTGTTTCCTTTCTCTCATTTGGCTAGCATTAATTAATGCTTTTTTCTATAGAAACATAAGCTGAAAACCATTCACCAGTGCTAACACAGACAAAAAGGAAGGTATTACTGCTAAAATACCAACATAGGTTAAAAACTAGCTAAAAGGAAGGATAGTAAAAGTAATAAAGGAAAAAAAAAAAGCAAATCTAAAGACCAAATTCAATTGGAGACATATTGCACTGCAGTTGAAATTGTCCCAATATAAGTAAAATTTGCTGAAGATGTGAAATTAATTAAGGATAGAGAACAGCCAACAGATTCACTTCTAAGAATAATTTTTTTCTAAAAATATTCATTACTTCCCTGAAAAATGAAGTGAGATACATGGTTTCCAAATACACTAAGCAGTACTTGATATACCAGAAATTATATAGCACCAAGGGTTTAGATAGATTGGCAAAACTTATACATTATTTTCTATGTGAGGCAATATAAAAGTGATTTAGGCAAGTACTTGTTAAATGGATCAGAGTTTGATGATACAGTAAAAAAGAAACTTAGAGATGAGTAATAGCAAGAGAAAAGAGTCATATTGAAATAAAAATGTAAAAGGCTCTAGGTTATAAATAAGAGCTTCAAAGCTACATAAAGAATGTTAACTCCACAAAACCTTCTGTCTGCCTTCATTAATGGAAAGCCAAAAGGACAAAGGGTCCATTCTATTCACTGAAGAAGTCAGTGAATTCACTGAAGAGTTAAGTTAAATTATCTCCCACAAGTTAATTTCTCTCAAGTTACCAAATTCAAATTAGAGGAACTACACTGCCGAAGTGTTTTAACCATACAAAATCATGGTGTTAACATCCTATCAGTTGTGCTAACAGGAGGTTTAGCGTAATACCCTTGACATTCAAGTCAGCTTGAGTTAAAAGTATTGCTAGTTAAGAGGCCCTCTTGTGTGCAAAGGGCATCCAAGCTAGCCCACGATGCTTCAAGGATCATGCTTTATTTATTGAACAAACCCTCAGAAATTACTGTTAAAACTTAACATATATTTTTTTGACATCTGATTGTAATTTTTTTTCTGGACTTCACTAACTCCCAAAGCAAAATTGCCTAGTTATATCATTCAGCTTTTTTGTATTTGCTCTCAATGCAATAATTCACTGTGATGATCTACAAACTCTCAAGGCCCTTTGTTCAGAGCTTGCTGCAAGAGGTTAATGTGGAACATCAGAGATTAAAAGAATGCATAGTTTTGAGCTATAGCCATGGCTCAAAAGAGGTCAATTCAATGAAATACTGCTTCTCTTGACTGGAGTGCCAAGTGTTTCACTTACTTTTTCAAGTCCTTTCATAGCTCTGATTCTCAAAATCCCACATAAGATTTAGTTCATGCCCTTTTACGTATGCCATCAGCTTTGCAGAAATGCAACCAAAACTCAGAACATTTCCATGAAGTATATATGATATATATATCATATATATGAACTACATGTGATATATATATATATCATATATATGAAGTATATATAATGTATATATATCTTTACAAAAATCTGCCTCCTCCCATTATTGAACATAACCCTCGGGTCAGATTCTGACCTCAAGCACAATGTGTGCAACATCCTTGTAAATCAGTAACTAAGCAGCACATAAGAAGCCAAGACTAGCACCCCTGCAGTACAGCTTGTTGGACATCGTTAGAAGGAATGCAAAGCTCCTTGACATCAAGGCAACTTTATATTAATTAATTGATTAAATTAATTAAATTAATTTAATTTCATTAATTGCCCTGGGACAAGGTAGATTTTCCTTGTAAACTAACTGTTTTCCAGCAACTGCTCTGGGGCTGTTAGTCTGAGGGGCTGATTGGGTGCTAAGCCTAGATCGCTCAGCCCCCAAGCTCCATATGCTGCTTCAGCTCCCAGGTTCCCATGGCTGATCTGGGGTCTTTTTGGTAATATGATGGGGATCTAGCAAGCTGGAAACCTAAACAGCCTCAGTTCCTAAGTGCAGAGCCTCCCAGATGGGACACAGTGCCCTAAGCTTCTAATCCTTCTGTGAGAAGGCCAGACCCTTGGATCTTTAGAAACAGCATATCCTTAACTTCAGCTGTCCAGATCTGCAGTTCCTAGGCAGCTCATTTAGCAGAGTGCCTTAAGTCCAGTGAGCCCCAAACAATGCTAGGCCCCATCCTCATCCATGCATTTTTAACTCTTTGGATTAGAATTGCACATTAATGTGAAATCATCTTGTCTGGAGCTGCTATGCCAGAAGTATACTAATTATTTGTAGAGCCCACTTGAAAACGTAACATGTAAAGTAGCTCTGCAGTTGTTGCAAGCAATTTAACATTCAAAGAAGTGATTTATAATATCAGGCTTCCCAAGATTATGACCATAATGACTATCTGACAGACTTCATAAGCAAATTGTCCAGTCATTTCAATTGGATTCTGGCTGGCTAAGGACTGGGAACTGTAAAAAGGCTATAAGACTTGGCCTAGAATCAGAAATAACATTTGCTGTTTTCCAAACGTGCAGTAAACAAGAAAGTAGATATTAAATTTTTGTACAGCTCTCAGCACATGCAAATGAGAATGGAAAGAGCCTCGTCAGACAAACACAGAACAACAGCCATCTGGATCCAAATCCTGCTCCAGCAGAAGTCAAAGCCTTGAGCCTCCTTTTGTCATTATTTACATCCATGCAAAGTGGGAGTAATTCTGCTCAAGGTGGTGGGTAACATCCTGGCTCTGAGGAAGCTGGCTGTAAAAGCCCCACTGCCTCCAGAGGTGGGGGAGGCTTTGACATAGGGAGGGTGATGCGAAACCCACAGTCAGGCCAGCTCACTGTGTGACTTGTGTGGTGCAGGAGCTGGCCTCTTGGAGGATTTCAAACAGGTCTTTACGTGCATGGTTTCACAACTTAGAGCAGAACAGAAAAGAAAGACTGAAAATGCTTACCACAGAGAGGGAATTAGAAAGTAGGGTTCCATCTTGGCCAAGCATGTTGGAAACTGTAATTTCAGGTAGATCCATGTTTTGTGGGTGGAATGGAAGGAGGCCATTGTGGTTCATAGGATGACACAGAGAGTGGTACCCAGACTCTATCTCATTCAAGTGCACCAGGGAGTGGTCAGGCAATGATGGAGGAGTTATAGGAGGTATGTTAAAATCTTCACTTTCAAGACTTGGGCCAGGAAAAGACTGGAAAATAAAACACCAAACAGAAAGTGCTTTGAAAATCATATGAATACTGGTCAAGAATAATAATGTAAGTCACACAGAACAAACAAAAAGAGCCCAGCTCACATACTTCTGAGCAGGAGCTTCAATTTAAGAGAATATTTTAAACACCCATATATTATAACAGTGGAGGTTCACCATTATGTATGAGAGAAAAACTGCCTGTAAGGCATAAGTATCTCTGATACTTTCACAGCTTCCATTAGAAAGACTTTTTTTTAAAGAAGCTGAATTCAAACAGATTTCAAGGGTCCCATTAAAATTTTCCAAGTGTTCATCTAGCTGAATACCTTTTTCATGGGAATTGTGGAAAAAAGAATGCAATTTATAAAATTAACATCAGCTCAAAATGGTTCACAAGACTCCCTGTTACACAGATCAAGAATTACTTTGTGAAGAAGAGAGATACTGCTTTTAAGCTTACAGGAGAACCATGCAATTGTTCTGCTACAAAGAACGACAAATAAATATAAAAGCAGTATGTTCTTCATATGAATATACTTTGTGTTTATAAAAAAACATTCATGGTGCCTCAAAATTGCTGATTTTTCCTTGTGTAATCCATAAACTCAACAATCCATACATTTTGTCAATCATCTAAATGAGTTACTATACAAAGCAACTGTTTAGTCTTTTGTTGTCCATTGCCATTTAAGTCACCCAACCCAAGGAAAAGCCACAGGCAAAGTCAAAGTAATGCATCAAGGTGGATAATTGCTATTATTTACCTATATTCTTCACACAGCAGGTAGGCTTATTTTGAGGATAAGGGTGGGTATGCTTGTGTTTCTCAGAGGGAAAAGGTGAGCAGCATTAGATACATGATCCAAATCAAGAGTTAAAGGGATCATTTGCAGTGGTTCAGCCTGAAAGCCTGCTCTGCTTTTCTGAGAACAGCCACAGTTCTCATCTCCTTTTCAAGCAATCAGTCTTTGCACATCCCACACCTCTAGTCAGGAGGTTCATAGCACAGAGATTACTTCCACCCTTCCTGCCCCTCTGTGGCAACACAGTCCTGCTCTGAGTGCTGCTTTTGTTAATTCTGGAAATGCAAGGATTTAAATACATTCTCTCCTGCAAAGTATTTCAGGAAAGACAAAAATGAGGGCACAATTTCAAAGAGCAGCTATCAGAACAAAATGTTTTCCCCAGTGCAAGTTTGCAAATGGAGGACAGTATGCTGTATGAATTCATGCAGAAGGGTAAAGGAAGAATCAGTGCCCAATTACAAAGAAAAGGATTTTTCATTAGTCATCACAGTAATATTGAGGTGCCTGCAGTTATTCTTTACAAGTATAGATATAAAAACTTAAATCAGACCAACAACAGTGTTACATGTTTTCAGTGAGCTGCTGAACACAGAAGAACCTGATCTAAGGCAAATTGCCATGGTTTTGGTTGTTCACTTTGCCTGCTTCCCAGCAAGGATTACACCCCTGTTACCAAATATCTTAGTATAAAATACAACAGGAATTCTAAACTGCAAAACCCAAAGAAAAATCCCAAAGAATAAAAACAGAACAGGGAGAGGAAAAGGTTCGGCAGTGCTATCACCACCCTTCTGTGTGAAGACTTTGATTATGCCCATGTTTTCCAGCTGTGTTTCTTACTCCTGGTACAGGAGTTTGCTCCTCCCTTGACTGTGCCCTCTCCTTAATCGGAAGTAGGTGAGAGTCTACCACCATTTGTAAGATATATCTGCCCTGCTTTTATAAGCCACAGTGCAGCCATCAGTAGAGACATCTCCAAGGAATGAAATGCAGTAAAAACAGACCCTCGCTAAACTGGGAGGAGACTTACACACGGAAAAGATAACAAGTCATATTTACTTAACCATACTGTATAAACTGTGAAAAAAAACAAATTAAAAATTATGGACACTGTACATCCTAAATATTTGCTCACTACTATTAAATTGATGATAAAAAGAAAGGTGGCTTAAAGTAAGCTTAAGGTCTGTATTGGGTTTGCTTGGCAATGATTGGGTAGTGAGGGGCACTACAGGGGTGGCTTCTAAGACAAGCTGCTGGAAGTTTCCCCTGTGCCTAATAGAGCTGATGACAGACAGCTACAAGATGGACCTGCTGCTGGACAAAGGGCCTACTCAGCAGCGACAGCAGTAGTGCTTCTGGGATAACATATTTAAGAAGGGGGACAAGGTACTGTGCAGGAGAAACTGCATTTGGAGAGAGGGAAGAGAATATGTGAATATGTGAAATGTTCTGGGACCCTCAGTTCAAGAAGGACAGGGAATTGCTTGAAAGAGTCCAGCACAGAGCCGCAGAGATGATTAAGGGAGTGGAACATCTCCCTTATGAGGAGAGGCTGAGGGAGCTGGGTCTCTTTAGCTTGGAGAAGAGGAGACTGAGGGGTGACCTCATCAATGTTTACAAATATGTAAAGGGTGAGTGTCAGGATGCTGGAGCCAGGTTCTTTTCAGTGATGTCCAGTGATAGGACAAGGGGCAATGGGGGTAAACGGGAGCATAGGAGGTTCCATGTGAACATCAGGAGAAACTTATTTCCTGTGAGAGTGACAGAGCACTGGAACAGGTTGTCCAGGGGGGTTGTGGAGTCTCCTACATTGGAGATATTCAAGGCCCGCCTGGACAAGTTCCTGTGTGATGTACTCTAGGTTACCCTGCTCTCGCAGGGGGCTTGGACTAGATGATCTTTCGAGGTCCCTTCCAACCCTTAGGATTCTGTGATTCTGTGATCCCTGCAGACACCAAAGTCAGTGAAGAAGCAGGGGAGAAGGAGCTCCAGGTGCCAGAGCAGATTCCCCTGTAGCCCATGGCGCAGACCAGGGTGAGGCAGGCTGTGCCCCTGCAGCCAATGGAGGTCCATGGTGGAGCAGATACCCACCTGCAGCTCATGGAGGTCCCCACACCAGGGCAGGGGGATGTCCAAAGGAGGCTGTGACACCATGGGAAGCCCATACTGCAGTGAGCTCCTGGCAGGACCTGCAGCCCCATGGAGAATGGAACCTGCACTGGAGCAGGTTTGCTGCAGGACTTGTGAACTCACAGGGGACCCATGCTGGAGCAGTCTGTTCCTGAAGAACTGCACCCCATGGAAGGGACCCATGCTGAAGCAGCCCATGAAGAGCAAAAGGGACTTCAACTTGCATTTGCTACTACATGAAAGTATTCCTAAACCAAATATTGACAGGCTGGGTGTGCCTACACCACTAATATTGCAGGCATTCAGCAAATCTGCTTATTTTTGAACCCTTTTTGCTTGCCATATGTGGATGGTCCAGGTTTTACTTCATTTAGACTTGATCTGCTGTGTTTCAAATGTGTCTTTAATTAGTAACACTTCAGAAGTGGTGGAAGCAATTGAACTGCCGTTTGGACATTAGCTTCACTTATTCAAAAGGAAGTAAAACACTGGTGGCATAAAACTCCACAACTCCACAACTGACATTGCATCATTTGTAACTATATAATAATGTCATATATTACGTGGGCTAAGCATTTTAAATAAATGGTTTCTCTCTGATTATTTAACAATAAAAATCATACCATGGTTATTGCTTGCAAACCATCATCTACCACACCACTGTCTACTGCACTTAGATAAACTTCTTAAAGCAGTAGGAGTAGCATGGCAAATACAATAATAACACACCAAACCAACATCTAATTCAAGCACTTGTGCTTCTTAAAATGATGGGTTTTTTAAAGACACAAACTCAGACTACTTCAATAAAGCTAGGCAGCATCCAAGCCATATACTAATGGTATGGAGACCTATTTGAAAGCATCTGCAGAGCACCCCATTTTGCCTAACATTTTCAGCCAGTTTGGTATTTCCATACTCAGTATGTGTGTATGTAACACATACACATATAACTTCATCAGGGAAGTTACTTCAGTAGTGATGTGATAGTATTTCTGTTTGTCTTGTCCAAAGCACAGTTTAGATGATTGTAATGACTTGGCGCACTGACACATCAGAAATCAAAAGTCCTACATATGTTTGCAGCAAACCCAACATATCCCAGAAACAAGGCTGTTACAACTGCACGTGAAGGAAACGAGTGAGGAACAAAATATAATATGCTTGTCCTGCCAATAGCCGCTACAGGCTTCAGACACCCACTCCTACTTTCTTTCCACCCCTCCCCTTGCCATTGGGAAAGCCTTCTTGAGAAAACATCTGTAGTCCTCTTGATGCAACTGATCCAGTGCTGGCAATGAGCTTTCCTGGAACATCATATTGTTAACTTCTTCCCCCAAAGGACATTTAAGGGAACTCCAGCATAAGGCCAGGCTTGAGGATTTCCCTGCAGCAACAACTCCCACTTCCAGGCCAGTCATCATCCTGTCCTGACCTTTGGGCTTTCTTAGAGCACTTCTTCTTCCAACCCAAGCCATTTACCTGGAATTTCAAATAAAAGCAGCTATCTACCATCAAAAGCATTAGGAGAGGCTACAGTTCCTGAATCAAATTACAGTTCATAAGTACAGCTTATATGTATTAATAATAAATGGTGGCCTGTAGCTTCAGCTCTGTTAGTCTTTTTTGGATGGTGGACAGAAAGGTTAAGGTGTTTCCCCTCTCCCCCTCCAAGGGTTTTTTTCCTTGATGGTTGGCTTTATTATCAGCACAACTTTCTGTATGCAGAAAGACACAGAATAGCTCCTTTTTATTCTGCTGGTCACAGAAATACTATCAAGCTCGCCTTTTCACTTTTGAAGCAAAAAAGAGTAGCAATAAATGCTTTATTTACTTTACCACAAAGCTGCTAGGAACTTTGCCAGTGGCTTCACTTTCATCTCATGACTGTGGGAGTGGATGAGGTGTTCATCAGCTCTCCAGTTTAGGACAAATTTCTGGAACTTTATTACATTCCAGAGAGAAAACCCTCTGCAAAGTAGCGCCATTAAACCCACTGCATAGCACTGAAGAGACACGGGCTTTAATTTTACATTATTATAACGAGGATTTTCATTATCCCTGTATTTATCATAAAAAGATTTCAGTATATTTAAGATGGGAGCTACACAGTGGGAATCTTAGAATGAACATCCTTCAATTTGAGCTATTTACAGACACAAACACTATGAAGAAGCATTTTGAATCAAGGATCTTTTCAAATCTAAAGGAAGATATTCTATGTTTCTTGTTAACTATTTGTGACATTTCTGCCTAATATGATTGAAACTTCATAAAGTAGATGATCTTTGATATGCCCACTCTGAGTTCAAGAGAACTTATTATCTATGCCACCTGAGCCTATAATTTTAGGAGGAAAGTTTGCCAAAATAAAAACACTTAATTCTGATTAAAAAAAAACCACTTAATTCTGATTCACTGTCCAACTCAAGTCCCAGCTTTTGTTCCTGAGCAATGACATCGTTAGTCACCTTCAATTAATTTTTGATGCCACTTAGTTTGGCCAAATCCAGCAACAAGCTGTAGAAGGAGGACAAAACGGGGGGGGGGGGGGGGGGGGAATTAAAGGTTTACTT
>NDXB01001928.1:53325-77003 GCA_002631895.1 Agapornis roseicollis
AAGAGAGGGAGGAATGGGGGGGGGGGGGGGGGAGGTTAAGTCAAATGTTTACTTTAGCCACACAAAACTCAAATGTGGGGTAAGCATCTTGCAGTGCTAATGAAATACACACACACAAATCTAGTATTCCTTTTCGAGGAACCCAGATACTTGGTATTGGAAAAATAAGGTAAATGCTTGCACAACCTGCTGCATAAGAACTAAGGAAAAGAGAGTAAGAAGAAAGAAGGAAATAAAAATAAAGCTCCTCTGCTTGAGTACTTGTCATGGTTTAAGCCCAGTCAGTAACTTAGAACCACACAGCTTCTCTGTCACTCCCCCTCTTCTTCCTCCCCCTGCTCCCAGAGGGATGGGGAGGAGGATCAAAAGAATTTAACTCCCATGGGCTGAGATACGAACAGTCCAGTAACTAAGGTATAACACAAACTACTACTGCTGCCACCAACAATAATATTGATAAAGGAAATAACAACAGAAGAGAATAAAACCACTCACCACCTGCTGGCCGATACCCAACCCAACCAGCAGTGATCTAGCCCTTCCGGGTAACTGCCCCCAGTTTATATACTGGGCATGATGTGCTGGGGTATGGAATACCTCTTTGGTCAGTTTGGGTCAGATGTCCTGTCTCTGATTCCTCCTGGCTTCCCCTCCTCCCTGACTCAGAAATTCCTTGATCAGAGTAAATATTACTGAGCTGAAAGTCAAAAACCCAGCACTGCACCAGCTACTAAGAAGGAATAAAATGACTGCTACTGCTGAACCCAGGGCGGTACTCTACAGTGATGACTTCATGTTGGTCAGCAAAACTTACTTATCTTTCAAGATAATTTTAATAGAATTTAAGAAGCAACCATAGTATGGAAACCAAAGGAGATGCCTCAAATAGACCGACCGCAAGAGGCGTCAAGCATTCAAACATCCATTGTAAATGCCTCTGGAAAAAGCAGAACCGTTACTATAGCACAGAACGCAACATACATTAAGTAAATCTAATTTGTGTGCTCAGTCACCATGCATATACTCAGCAGAATCCAGTATGAGCAACAGTTCCTTAAAAATTGGGAATTTGCCTATAGATATTTAATTTAAATGAAATGACTGGCACTGCCAACTATGTAGAGCGCATCTTAATTTTTCATTTGCACCAAGGCTTCTGGATCTGAAGTGTGGAAAGATGCCAGTTTTTAAAAGATAGATGTTTCAGGCTGTCTGCTCTTCTATTATTGAACATGTTGTTATATAACTGAAATACTTACGAATTGAGAGTAAAGTAAAAACAATAAGCTCATTAGAAGAGGAAAAAAACACAATGTACCTTATGCGTATTTGAGAGTTAGGATAACATATGTGAGAGCAGATACTTCTAGGAGTTCTAATAGGATCAACCTTATCTCTAATTTCTAAACAGAGGACCTTCAGAAGCAAGTGTTTTTCAGCTTCTTTTGTCTCTGCATGAAAAAGGCTTGATAGCTTGAGACTATAATGCATTACTGTGAAACCTTCGGTCTGTTACATAAATCATCTTAACACTCAGCAAGAATTGTCCAACAGTGCCATTGATATGTTCAAGTCAATGATCCTGCAAACAATTTTTTTTTGTGTTTCCTCATATGGTAGACAACAGCAATAAATCACATTCATTTAAAACCACACAATATACTAATTTATCATGCAATAGCTATCAAAACTATATTACAGGGGAAGGTATAACTTTTTTCTATTGTGTTAATCAATTTCTCTAATTTACATTAGGTAAAGGGTAAAGCCTCAAGCAGAACATTAATTTTCCCATACCAGATAAATTCTATTTTCAAGAAGGAGAATGTGCTGACAATGATATTATTGATTTAAAACAATCACATATTCAAAGTTAACAGAATTACATAAAACAGTAGGCTTTTTTCAAGATCCCACTCTTGACAGTCTTTTCATTAATTACATTAATTTCAAACATATACTATAGAGTTTCACTGGGATACGTGTTTTCAATGAAGTTTTAAAACTGAAGATTACAATAAATAGAAGCATAAAAAAAAGTAAAAAAATAAAAAGAGAAAGATTACAAGATCTGGGCTCTGCAAAACCCAATAATGTAATCAAAGCATTTAAACTTCCCTTCAGACAAAGACCCAGATGTGTGACCCATCATATCTTGGGCTGCATCCAAAGGAGCCAGGCCAGTAGGTCAACGGATGTGATTATGCCCCTCTACCCTGCTCTGGTGAGGCTCCACCTGGAGTACTGTGTCCAGTTCTGGAGTCCTCAGTACAGGGAAGACATGGACCTGTTGGAAAGACTTTATTGCAGCCTTTCAGTTCTTAAAAGCGGCCTATAAGAAAGATGCAGGAAGACTTTTTAGCAGGGCCTGTAGAAACAGGAAGAGGGGTAATGGTTTTAAACTCAGAGAGGGGAGATTCAGGCTGGATGTGAGGAAAACATTCTTTACAATGAGGATGGTAAAACACTGGCACAGGTTGCCCAGACAGGTGGTGGATGCACCATCCCTGGAGACATGCAAAGCCAGGCTGGATGTGGTTCTGGGCAGCCTGATCTAGTTGAAGATGACCCTGCTCATTGCAGGGGGGTAGGGGGGAGGGAGGCATGGAGGGGGAGGCTATGTGGACTAGATGAGTTTTGAAAGTCCTTTCCAACCCAAACTATTCTACGATTCTGCTTTCCCTATTTAGAAAGCTTAAGTAAATTTATACAAGAAGTGCAAGTCTTTTTTAGAATGATCAACCAGAAAAGCAATTCCTTTTGACAACCCAAGAGCCTTAGGCACACACCTCCAATCCAGAGTCTTGCCCTGATCAACTGCACCACCCTCCCACTCTCCTTAATGTGCCCCCAGCAGGGACCCAAGTGTAGTCATTGTTCAGTCATTGCTCAAGGTCCTTTCCACTGTTCTGTTGTGAAAGGAAATGCACTTGTTCCCCCTCAGTGTGTGGCAGTCCCTAATAGTGCAACCTCCAAAGAGCAGCACTGGGGGTGCTTTAGCAGGACCCTTGCATAAACGCAGCTCCTGCTTGCCCAGTGTTTTGGGGAACCTGAAAGGAAAGGGAGACTTTCACCACAGAGGTTTCTATGTACCTCCTAAAAACAAGTAGAGCAGCACTATCCACTTCCAGCTACTGTTTCAGGCTGTTTACAAACCAGAAAAAGGAGACAAAGAAGAACAGTCACAATATTTTTTTTTTGCAACAATGGGAGGAAATTATTACTATTACCATCATCATCATCATCATAATCTTTTAATGAAAGCTAAAGTTCTTAAGGTAACTTGAGATCCTATTTGACAGGTTTTAGTTCATTCTATACCACAGACTTTATCACCTATGGTATAATCTTGAACTCAACACTACAAGATATGCTTCTATAAATTAGTCATTACATTTGCTAAATATTCCTTTTCAACTAGAGATAAAAAACATATTAAAAATAAAACACCTTTTAGAGACCCTCTCTGAAAAACATACCTAAATTATGCTCACTACAAAGCACTGAGTAATAAAACCAGCAATATAAATATTCAATAAGCAGAATTTAACTGAAAAAAAAAGGAGTCGCATCTTCAAAAATCCTGCTGCTTGAAAATATAAATGATACACCACATTTAACCTGTCAGAAGCCTCATTAGCATCATAGTCTCTAAACCAGCAATCAAGACAGTGTGCTTTTCACATGTTTACAATTTTAAATGCTCTTAAAATAGCAGTGGTATAGATTTACATTTAAGTATTTCTGTTCAGGGGGCAAATATTCTGTCCAAATTTCCAGATCCCTTCTCGGAAAGACATCAAAGGATGAAATAACATTGTACTCAGAGCACACAACAATGAAAGACAAAGAATCTTTTTCTTTTCTGTTTTTTAAGTGTTTTTCTTTACTTAGAAAAGCTTAGGAACAATGTATTGCTTCTCAGCATTCAGAAAGAGAGTGGGTCCTAACTGAGTTATATCTTTCTTAAATGGCTGCTGAAATTTGCTGAAAAATGCCTGCTTTAATGTAAAATGTCACCACTTGAGAAAAGGAAGATCAAAACAGAAGCATGGCTACTCTTTGCAGTTCTTCTGATTTTACTTTTGTTTAGCCCTGTGCCAATTGCAGGAAAAGCTGAAAGCTGAAGGATATGAAACCTCCCAGTTCCTACCAGTGGTCCCACTGACTTTAACACCTTGATTTTGGACCTAGGACTTTAGAGTAACAAGGACAAGGAATGCTCAGTATATGAATGAAGGTTATTCAAGCAAGTAAACCTGGCAGGATTTGGCCCTCTATTAGTAAAGTGTCATGTAAGCAGTAAGATTTCTGAGACCTCAGTAATAAGCTCAATCATACTCTTGTTGTACCAACTATCAGTAGTGTAGTACCTATTAAGGCATTTTTATAAACTGCAAGAAATATGCAAGCTATTACAAGATATAATTCTGAAAAACAGAGTTCTACGTAAGAAGCCAATTTAAGAGGAAAACAACATAAACAATAGTAACTTGTGTGCTCAACTGAAGCATCTTTTTAATTTTGAGTAATGAAGATGTCAAGCCAAATGCTAGAGTAGTTTAACTTAATTAGGTGGCCTATTTTTCCAGGCAGCCTTTCATTTCCCATTGAAAACTCAGCTTGTATGCAAGGCAACAAGAGCAATTTTGTCTGTAATGAATACCTCTGGGACTCCACGGAGTGATCATTTGAATGTTACATTGAAGACTGGTTTGAGTAACTAGTTTGGGCTTGTTGAGATGCCAGACTTTGTAAAACTAACTAGATTAATCAAAGCCTGGCATCTTATCAAGTTTATTTGGTCAGAGGTCAACAGGTCATCTGACTCTACTGTGGCAGGCTTTGCCAAAAGGGACAGTATAATAGTAATTGGTCTAATTTGTAGTTCAAATTCATGTAATTCTTCCAGACGTTTTATGGACCAAAAACGTTCATTTTATGTGATGCTCAGTTGAAAAATAGTGCCTTTAACATTTCCCATGGTTACATCCCATAATTCATTCACACTGCTGACCTGTAGAGTTTCCTGGAAAGGAAACTACATAACTAAAATATATGATGCCTGTAATCTGTTTTCACATGCTAAAAAAGTTGTACATGAAGGAGTAGAGGGAAACATTTTGAAGGATATTTTACACTGGCTGCTCATTAAACAGAAAGTTCTCTCATGTCATGCACAACAAAAAGCAGCGCCTCACTTGTGATATGGGAAAAAGTACCTCTGGCTTTTGGAGAGAGAATTCATCATTTGATGATTGATTTTCTGTTTACCTTTTTTCATGGTAAAATAATAGCTTTTGTTATTTTTCACGTTATTGATTTATAGTAGGCTTATCACTGAAGTTGCTATCATCCTGACGCTACAGCTAAGACAAGATGCAGTGTTTACATTACTTCCCTCTCATTGGCAACTCCAAAGAAAAATAAGTCTAATTGATGCACAGGATCACTGTGTACATAATAGGTCCAAGCTCACAATTTTAGCATCACTCTAGCAGTATGTGACATTTACTTCTCAAGCCCCAGATTTCTGAAGCAAGGCTGTTACCCTCCAAACCTGCTTTCATTAAAAAGTTTTTAGTACACATGCCTGTAAAGAAAATATAAGTGCAAGGTTTCTACAGCCAGAGGACAAATAGAAGGATGAAGAATGTGCTATACTTTCTGAGGCATCTGATACGATCTCAATTTTACAGATCTACACTAATGATTTTTGAAGGCTGGAGAGGGACATTTTTGTTTGTACAATTGAAATTATGGGTATGTTTACTTAGGATCCTTAGGGAGAAGATTTTGCCCTCTTTAGTGTTTTCACAGCATGTGTTATAGAATAGGTGCTAAATGAAAATAGCATTAAGAAAAGGCATGTTTAAGTAACTCATTTTTCAGAGATAAGTAGGTCATACATGTTTCTTCTGGTTGGAGTCCAATACTCACTGAACATAACACAACTGAAATGAATATCGGTAAAGGAAGATAAAGGTATTTCACCTGAGTTATGCCTTTCTGGAGAAATTTGAAAAAATCCTTAAATACAGGTCAACAGGCTATAATTCTGACATTTTTATAGAAGTTGAGGCATTTGATTACAACAACAACAAAAAAATATCCTCAAGTGCATACACATGTATGAAGACAATGAGGAGACTGGAGCACCACCCATGTGAAGGTAGGCTGAGAAAGCTGGGGCTGTTTGGCCTGGAGAAGAGAAGGCTGTGTGGTGACCACATAGCAGCCTTTCAGTATCAGAAAGGGGCCTATAGGGATCCTGGGGATGGACTCTTCCTTAGGGACTGTACTGATACGACAAGGGGTAATGGGTTCAAACTTAAACAGGAGAGGTTTAGATTGGCTATAAGGAAGAAGTTCTTTACTGTAAGAGTGACGAGGCAATGGAATGGGTTGCCCAGGGAAGTTGTGAATGCTCCATCCCTGGCGGTGTTCAAGGCCAGGTTGGACAGAGCCTTGGGTGACATGGTTTAGTATGAGGTGTCCCTGCCCATGGCATTGGGCTGGAACTTGATNCTTTACTGTAAGAGTGACGAGGCAATGGAATGGGTTGCCCAGGGAAGTTGTGAATGCTCCATCCCTGGCGGTGTTCAAGGCCAGGTTGGACAGAGCCTTGGGTGACATGGTTTAGTATGAGGTGTCCCTGCCCATGGCATTGGGCTGGAACTTGATGATCTTAAGGTTCCTTCCAACCCTAACTATTCTATGATTCTATGATAATACATGTGTATTCATTTTTCATTACAGTTAATGACATTTGTACATACTTACATATCACATCTCTGTGGAAAAGTACTTGGGGATGCCAGAGGATGACAAATTGGATATGTGCACTTGCAGCCCAGAGAACCAACCCTATGCTGGGTTTCATCAAAAGGAACATGGCCAGTAGGTCAAGGGAAGTGATTCTCCCCTTCTGCTCTCATGGGACTCCACCTGGAGTGATGTGTCCATTCTATGATTCTATACACATATATCTATAAACATATACATAGCCTTGTTAATGCAAGAATTGATGTATTTTTATCAGGGACTCAATTCTTTCCAGACTTTGTGCCTGATGCTAAAGACATATTAAAAGATTATGTTCTACACAAAAAGGAAAGGTAGGGCAAAATTACCTCTACCTTTAACCACTTATTCAGGATCTGAAAGACCTGCCTGGTGTTTTCTGATGGTTTTCTTTCCCTGATGACATTTAAATCTACATCCCCTTTTTGGGGGGTAAAGGGGAGGAAGGGGAAGTGGCATCTACAGTCTACTCCAGAGAAATTGAGGAGTGAGAAGTGGACTCCCTTCTGTTGACAGAATTTCTGAAACTGAAATATACTGGACTGGGAAGAGGGAGGTGAAATATGGTCCAAACCAGCTCTGAACTGCAGGGAGCCAGCAGACTGACCAGGTGGCATTGCCCTCTCACTGTGGAGCACTCTCTCAAACACTGAGCAAAGCCTTCTAGCTATTTGGCAGGACTGCCCTGGACTTCAGGGTAGTGTGTACCTATGGGACTACACTGGACCACTTAGTGACTCTCCATGTAAGAATCCTTTTCCTGAATCCTTTCCAAGGCAGCCAATTCCTGCCTTGCTCTGCTGACTGTGGCTTTAGTGAAGAGCCGTTATCTTCTGTCAGGAATGGGATAAAGTACCCTGACTATCTAAAGGTAAGGACCAAGAGAGGGCAGCTACAATGTAGCATTTATCCATCCCTACTTCACATGAGGAATAGGTATACTATTAATACTATAAAAAATTAGGGTATAAACTGTAAAAATAAATTAGGAACATGTGCATGTGGAAAAAAAAATGGTAGTGGAACCCTTTAGTTTCCTGTTAACATGAAAAATCTCTCTGTTGGATGTCATTCTATCCTATTTTGCCCTGGAGCTGTAGAGGACAAAACAGTTTTGATACCTGTGGTGCCCATTGTATCAAAGAGCATGCATACATATCTCACACAGTTTGCCCTGACATAGCTCTGGGAGGAGGAAAATACAATCTCTGTGCAAACACTGGTCCTTCCTCTGACTCAGATATCTCTTCCCTTTCTACTGGGACAATGGGGAGAGTACCCCAAACCATTAAGCTCCAGGCCAGCTCTCTTCCCTTCCATTCAGACCATGCAGGGGACTGGGCAGCTGCATTCGTTACCCTTAACATTTATCAGGCCTCAGGAAGGCTACAGAAGTGACAAGGCTTTCTGCAACAGAGTCCCAAATCATATTCTGTATTGTGACTAGGAAGAAATTTAAAATAAACAATATAATTTTATACTCCATGGACAGGAGGAGGAATTACACGAAGAAGAATTCATCTCCGAGATTCCAATTATAGGTGTGGGGAGAAAACAATATGTTTGCGAGAATTTGAAATGCAGAGCAGTTGGCATAGTTTTATTTTAAAATGATAAATATTTTCAGATCGAATTGTAATTAGTAGTGAAAATGTCATGTAGTTTTACTATGTATGTTTGTTAATACGGCTACTATAACTCATTTAGGAGATGCCTGCAGTGCAGAGTCCTGTACTACATATATCATACGCAAAAATACAGTACTTACACGTACATATAAAATGTACGCAGAGACAACATTGCCAAACAGCCTTTTGGGACAGTTTAAAAGTATATCATTAATTTTTACTGTATACTTACACTTCTGGCTCAGCTCCAGCACTGGCTTTCTGTAAAAATCATTTCAAGTATAGAATTATGCTATTTGCTTGCAGCAACATCACAGGAACAGTAGTGAGCCATATGTTGCTACTTAGCAACTTGGTCTGTAAGTCCCAAAGCATGTACCGATTTGAAAATTGAACAGAAAAGATAATTGTTGAGGCATGCTGTGAGGCAACTTGTCTTGGATTATGAAGCTATGCAGATGTTTGATGTTATACAGCAAAAGGAATAAAACTATATTTTTCCTGTCCGATGGCTGAGCTTTTATTTATGTTAGCCTAAAGGGGATAAATTGATTAGAACCCTTAAAATAATATAAGGTGATGTTTTTCTGGATATGAACATTTTGCAGTAAACAGAAAGAACTGAAGTGCATGTCAGCATGTATCAGGACCCTGAAAATCCTGCCTGTATAGTCACATAATACTGAAGACAGTCTAATGGAAACCCCTCAGTCTTTGGTGGTGCAGACCATGACTGACTGTCAACCTACTTCCCAAATAAGTCGTGTCAGATTCTGAAATTAGAAAATGATGCTCATGTCTGACTCAGTGAGCATGACCAATCAGAGCTAGAATAAAAGTTTCTGATAGAACCATGCATCTCATAACATGTGGGATTCATAGTTTAGTTAACAGATGTGCATCCATCAAGGAATGTGCAGAAATGAATTCACTCCTCAGTCTGTCAAGATTCAAACACTCATCTCTGATCTTGCCAAGTTACTGAGGGTGGAAAGGAGCCTGCACTCCTCTTGCTGAGGTCAAGCAACTGCAAGGCTCATGAGAACAGATGCAAAATGGACACAGGAGAAAACTCCATGGACGAAGTGACTAAACTTTCATCTGGGAGAGACCATTTTCTCATCTTTTTTACAGGACTATTTGGTTTATATCCAGTACCAGTGAAAGGAAAATGAACAGTCTTGAAAACATGGATCAGAAAATACAGTCACATCCTTTCCTCTTCCTCTCCCTCCCCGGTAAGCTGCAAAACATTGCATGTTTTGTTTTCAGAGCAGTGAATATCATACTCTTTCCAGTTTTAAAAAGCAGTCTGGATGTTGAAACAGCAGTTAGTTCACCCATTTTGGGTGACCACCAAATGTTTATGCCTGAGATAAGAACAGCACCCTATTACAGTCGATAAAGACCTCACCAGTACTTTCAGTGGAGAGCTGCTTATTTCCTTTGAGGAATGACTAGCACCTATCTACATCAGGAATAACAAGTTTGGGAAGGCTTCTCTAACAGTCTCAGGTTCTTGCTGAAACAAGAGAGATCCTAGTGTGGATTTTTGTCCCCTACTTTAAAAAAAATAGATTATCACAGGCTTTCACATCTATTCACTTAGAAACCCACTGCAATGGTGCAAGTGCCAGGGGATAATCACAGCAAGGGCCAGGAGGGTCCAGTAGCCCAATGCTGACAGCTTCTCTCAAACAGGCATAGGGGGCTATTAGACCCATGTGCATTTGACAAAACACTGTACCAGTTAATGGAGCTTGCCAGATCCCCCAGCACAGGACAGGGTTTTGACACCTCCCACCTGGGAGCCAGGCCCCCAAGAGCTGGCTTTGCCATAGCGAGGTTTTAAGTCTGCAAACCCTTTCTTGGTTCCAGCCCCTAGCAAGCAGTCAGGGTTTTCTGTCATCTTTGAATTTGAAAATGTCACATTTGATAGATTTTTTTTCCTTGAAGACAAAATCATTTGCACTTAAAATATCTGGGCTTGGATCTTTAAAGGTACTTTAATCACCTTCCTTCTACTGAAACCAGTGAGTGTTAGATGCATAAATATCTCAGAGTATCTGGGCCTTGTTAGCACATGTAGAAACCACATAAAAGATTAAAACTGATACTCTTAATTTTTCAATATGCTATTTAAATTATTAAAACTACATGCATACAGAGTACAAAAATATCAACAGAAGAAAAATAATTCTGATGTATACTGTAGATTTGCCATTCTTTATTCAAAACTATTTAAGACAGACATAATGATTCTCTGAAAGGTAGCAGCTGCCTTATAACAGCAATCATTCACAGAGTTTGTATTTCTACTGTTTCAAACAAATTCAATTAGCCCTTGCACTTCAAAACCCTTAAGGCATAAATGAGATGATACTAGGCTGCTTTAATCTAATAGTAATACTAAAACTTGTCAGTACAGTTTTGGGATTAATGGCTAGAGAAAAATTAATAATATAATTTTTCATTTTTTAATCAAACAGTTCTATTCTAAACTACCTCTGCATCTTGGAGGGTTCCTAGCTGAATAAGTTCAATCACACACAAATCCTAACCACAAAATACAGTTGGTCTCTAAAGGTATTTCAGAATAACTTCAACAGAAGTCTGAGAAGCAACACGGTGGAACATTTTAAAGATGTTCCTTTTGATTGAACAACGCAGCTCATCTCACACAGCCTCCTGCTTTCCTGCCCCCAAATGAACCTGTATACCTGAAAAACCCTGTTTCATGAAGACATTTAGCTTTGATTGTACTGTCACTTCCCAAAGCTCTTGATTCCTAAATTAAATTCTTCTCATCTACACACATTTACTATGCATGCAAACTTATTTCCCACCTAATGAGAGCTCTCTTAACATAATCCTACTGGTCATGTCAAAGAGGGGTGTATCAGATTAGCCACTCCTGTATCTGCATCACTGCATGACCTAGACCCCAAGTCCGACCATTCAGGGCAATTTTTGACACAGTCTAATGGATCTGCACCGCTATCACTACCACTTACTAATGTGAACTAAACGACCAAAACATGTGAAGTAAATGAAAATTTCTCTCCTACATACAGATGTAGCTACAGGTAGACAAATTTTTTCAGAACTATTTTTGCTTTATCAGAAGTAATTAAAAGATTTCATTCTTTCATTCTTAGAAATCTGTAATATCTTAGGGCTCAAGTGGAAAGGTGGAAGATTTTTAAATACACATTTAGTACCAGAATTTAGTGTTCCCCAAAAGAAAAGGACTCAAAAATATCTGTAAAGCATCTACATCTCATTAAACCTTTTGGGCTGCAAGCCACAGAAGACATTGCCTTAACCCCACTGCTAATCATGTAACACTGGCAACATTCCTCAGCCATTCGATTAGTGTTAAAAATGCAGTTCTTCAGCTACAACTGGCCTATGAATGATAATTAATGCTATTTGTGACATGTGTAGCTTATAATGATTAACTTGTCTGCAGTCAGAGAAACAAATAACGTGCACCTGTAAAGCCTTTAATTCCTGAAGGTAAAACAACTGTTTAGGAAAGATCATGCTGGCAAAACAGCTGCTTGCATTCTGGAGAGGAAACAAGGTAGTATCTTTCAACAAACGCCAACTCTGGTGTTTTATCAGCTCTATCTCATTAACTGGAAACAAGGCTTAAATGCTTTGTTTATAAATTATGATTATTCCTGATTGCAGCAGTTACTGATAGTGCCACTCATTTGCAATGCAACTCTTTGAATTTGTTTAATTACAATTTGAAACAAGGCAGAGAAGATTAATTAACCCACCTGGCTGGCTGGCACATAGTCCTGGCTCGGCTCTGTCATACTCATATACATGTTTTCACTGTCAAACTGAAAAAGAAATAATAGTAAACATTTAGCAAACTTGAATATTTTTCAGCATTGAGTGAAAAAAACAGTAGCCGTAAAATAATATTACAGCCTGGTTTTAGAGACTTGTAATTGCATGTGTGCATCTTGTCTTTGATGTTCCTGTTGTCATCCTTATTGACCCTGTATGTCAGTGATTTGGAGTAATTAGCGCTCTAGTAATTACAGCTAGCGAGCAAGAAATGAATGGTTTCCTTTCATCCGCAATCTGTTTTAAAACAAAATGGCTCATTTTGTGCACCATGTATACATATTGCTGTTGGTTGTAATGAAGTACTAAGTGAATTGCACAGTTTGTGAGAAAAGGAAGATGAGACTAGAAACTGCACTAAAATGCATCTTAATGGATTCCAACTTCAGCTTCTGAACAGAACAAGAGTTGAAATTTCAAAACAAATTAAAACCCCTCTTATTGAAATGTTCCCATATCAGAAAGTAGGAAAGACATTTCCAGACAGCTTTCAAACATCTGAATGCATGAAACACTGTATATCTCCTGATCATATGGTGCAAAAGGATAGTTTGCTTGATGTGTGAATAAAATGAGCATTCATAATCAGGACTGCAAAAACACCCTTCCATAAATTATAAATACCATTCATGAAAACGTACAAAAACCTTTTTTTCCTTCTTTTCTCCCCTCAGCTTCAGTTAAGTAACAGAAATGTGATAGAAAAGAGCTGATTAAAATCTGAAGGTGTAGTTGGGGAAAACAGCCAAACTAAAGCCTCATCCTGTACCAACACAAAGAATTATAAAACTATTGGTTTCTTATGCAATCTGGACAATGTCCCACAGAACTCTTGTCACACCCACTCAAGTAGCAGTGCCAACAGGGCAACTATAGTCCCAGTGTCTGCTAGGAGGTTTGGAAAAATCATTTCAAACCCTTCAAGTAGAAATGAACAACAGCCGGAATCCCCATCCGCAGTTGTCAACCTCAAATTTCCAGCTGTTATGAGGTCTGTTTGAAACAACTTTCACCTGACCCCTCCTGTGAATGCTCAGAGTGACATATTTTGGATATGAGCCATGATTTTTGATGACATGGCAGCTTTTTAAAAAGCCCCACTACTGAGCTTGCTCTGCTCCTACAAAGGTGGCAGCGAAATACCCCATGGACATTGCTATCTGTGCTGAGCTCAAGAGATTCTACCTGCAAGGTGCAGTATATTCAACTAGACCAAGGTGGCAAAGTCAAACTGTGGATTTGGCAGATAGCTCTACCAATTTTTGCTGAGGTGGCTGAAAAGGTTTCGGCTTCCAGCTGTTCATCCTCCTTCCCTGCCAGAGGCTACAAGGCTTGTAACAGTATTAGTAGAAATGAACAACTGCCAGCTCCTGGCACAACAGTTGATGGTCTGCCTTTCCTGGCCAGAGCTACTTAATAGATCGTCACAGCCTATCTGTCAGAAGTCCTAGTTTCATGGGAGGGAAAGGATTATGTCACGGCACCGATCTGCCATAAGGAACAGAGTATTTCCAAAGTTTGATGGAATAGAGGTAGCTGGATTAGATCATAAAAATACAGATCAATGGGTTTTCCTTTATTGTTTCTTGTTTACACTTGTCATCTATTTCACTTTCTTAATCAAGAATACTCCTACTTATTAGCATTCAAAGTAGAGATTGGAGAGAATATTTTAACATCTGAATTGTTTTCACACTGGAAAAAATGCATTGTTTGTTCTGCTCAGATGGACAGGTAAAATTCTGAAGAGAGATTTCACAGCCTGCATTTGGAAACCAAGCGCTCCAGTGCAAGGCCTGCAGGAGCTCAACTTATTCAGCTTGTCAAACAAAAGGCTGAAAGGTGCCTTGATCACTGTGATTGGTACTTACAACCTGGAAAGATGTCTGATAGCAAGATGCCAGCCTTCCTGACAGTGGTATAATGAGATCTAGTGCTGAGAAATGGGAGTTAAAGAAACTCAGTCCTGAATTAAGATACAAGCTCCTACTTTGGAAGGTAATTAAGCATTATGTCAACAGCAAACTCCTCATTTCTCAGACATTTAAAAATGAAATTAGATATCTTTTTCAGAAAAGATGCATCCTATATCATATTTATAAGAAAACCTATGAACAGGATAGATACACTGGCTGGTTATGGTAGTTCTGTCTTCCCTGGAAACCATGATTCCTAAAGTCACCTATTTCGAATTTCCCTTGTTATCTTCATATATTTGCTGCACTACATTGCAAGCACTACTACAATTGAAAAAGTATGTTGCATGTGTTTAGGTGCACTGAACATAAAGAAATTTCTTTCCTTTTCTGCATACTAGTTGCAGTCTAGATACAGGCAATGGTTATTTCAATTTGTTTCGTTTTCCATAAAACCTGAGCCTGTGATTTAAGAAGTATACTAGTCTTCTAGTTAATTCCCTCTTTTAGATGTTTGGTCATCTGTCCTTGCTCCCAAGCTTACAAACACCAAATCTACAATCACAGAAATATTTCCCTAAGGTATTTTTCTGTGAAACCTGGAAATTTTCATCGTTCTGTGTGTTGCTCTTGGATCACTTGCCTATGTGATAAGTGTCTTGCTGCTAGAGGTGCCTCCAGCACTGACTGATTGGATCTTGGATCTTAGTCTTTCCTGTTCACTGCTGTGGCTCTCTACTTAGCTTTGGAATGTCTTTGTTCTAGCATGGTCTGTGGGCTTAATGTGAGCATGTATCAGTGAAACTGAAACCCAAAAGTATACCTAAAGTTACTTCATTTGGCTTCACCTTAAATGAAAAATGACCTTCTGCAACATTTTGGGTTGATCTGTTAGGAAATATCTCAGAAAAATATATTCATGTATAATGTCTGTAAATCCGAGTGACCTGTTAACATCTAAAAATACCTAGCAGCTGTTTATTATTTAATTTCTTCAATATTCAAACATGGAATTTAATCACTGCAATATTTAGCATCTGCTTGTTAGAAGCATGTGTAAGATGCTATGTAATACATTGAATGGTTCAATAAGTTTTCAATGCAATGTGTATTTTTTTGTACTGTTTATATTTGCAGGATGTAGACTATAATGTATTAGCTGACACTAACACTGTTACCATGTTAACATTTGTACTACATCTACATCTATATAAACTATTAGCTGTCCTCAGTCTACTGCAGCATGGTGCATGGCTTCTTGGCAGTTCCTAAGATTTCAGATGTGAGCCTGAAAACCACTCATAAACTCAAATGACAAAGCATATACACATGCACTTCCTGCAGCAGGTATTGTCAGGAGATGTCCTCTTCAAGTTCTCAGTGTTTACTAAGATGTGTATAAAAGTGAAAACACATTATTTTTTTTTATACCAAAATTAAACAAAATGCTTACTCCAATGCTGAGTTGTTTATTCATCATCCCCTTTCCCAAATACTAAAGAAATGTGGCATGCAGATGACCTATATATCCCACCCCAGGCAGAAAAAAACAGTACACAAGTCTTCAATAACAAGTTTAGGGACACTGATGGAGTGCATTTTAATTGTGCCCACCTAGCCCAAATGTGACTATCCCACATCAAAACAATAAACAATCAAAAAAATGCCAACAATTTGATCAGCTGGAAGGTCTTACTCTTGCTTGTTTCAGAAGCTTCCAGAACAAGCCCCTAAACCCTCGAAACAAATATTGAATCATTTCACCTTTAATATACTGCTTTGTAACATGTAGGCTCTGCACCATGTCAGCTCTCCTCCTGGACAGCTGAACTCATACTACATCTACACTGATTTCAGCTTTACAAGTGAGCTGATTTATGCAAGAGTAGTTCAAACAACCTATCTGGATCAGACAGTGAGTGAAAAGATCAGCAGATATGTCCCAAGGATGCCTCCAAACACCATTCTTTTCTTCTCTTCTCCATTCCTCCAAAATTGTCTTCTTTCACTCATCATCCACGGGTCTACAAGAAGCTTGTACTCCCTACTCCCTAAACTTCTCTGCCACACTCTGTGATTGATTTCAAGTGAAGAAACTGCACAAGCATCACTTAACCTGTGGATGATTCATCCAAACAGAACAGATGAAACACAAAGGCAGCAGTTAAATGAACTGTCTTTTATGAACCTATGTATGATGCATATATATCATATGACATTTCATCTAAAGCTTTCCCAATGTGTCTCCAAGATCCTTCAGTATCATTAGAGGCAGATTTCAAAATCTTTCATTTTAATCTATTAAAACTGAATGCTAATACAATATTCTGGTGTGTGATAATAACTACTCCTGACAACATTTCTTTTCATATTAAAGTATAACTGCATGAGCAGTTTGTGTGAGAGCAAACTAAGAATATGACTGCATTGCAATATGAAAAGATATATAACTAGGAGTTGGTTTTAATACATATATCCAGAATCGCATCATAGTCTTTATCTAAATTATTATTATAAATAAGACATACAGGCCACACTATGGCACAGCCAGTTAGAATCTCCCCTAGAATAACCCCTTGTAAGACAAGTTGTAATGATCAGCAACCACCATGTGCAAAATACCCAAATGCTGTTATTAAAGGCAATTTAATCATATAACTTAGGAACATAATTACAGAAATGCTGAAGAAACACTGACTGTTACTGATACAAGAGCTGTAACCGAGGTCAGCAAATCATAGAATCACAGAATCACAGAATAGTTAGGGTTGGAAAGGACCTCAAGATCATCTAGTTCCAACCCCCCTGCCATAAGCAGGGATACCTCACACTAAACTGTGCCACCCAAGGTTCATCCAACCTGGCCTTGAACACCACCAGGGATGGAGAATTCACAATATCCAGAGTGTTAATGCTGTCTTATCAGGCATGGATTTACCATGGATTGTATCATGTGTCCTCACAGGCTACCTTCTACATCAAGTCACTCTGTTGTTGAGAGAAGTCAGGGTTTATTTTGCTCCTTTTTCACACAGAGTTTTCAACCTCTGATGGACTTGTGTATTTCCTTTCTCTTTGCATGGGTGTATATACACATGCTGAAAGATCTGCAGGCATATCTGTATCAGACAAAAGAAAAAAAAACCCAAGCACATGGATCTTTGAGCTTCTTCTAGTTCATATCAAAGTGCAGCACAGTATAATAGTACTACACCTCATCTAACTGCTGTGTAGGTAGGGGAGCATGATGAATACTAGCCCGCATGCCTTCTGATGCCACAAAAAGCTTAAGGCTGATGTATGGAGTGGAAGCAACTTTAGACACTGTTCTGTGTACAAATTTATTTCAACAGCAACATCCTGAAATTAGGAGATGAAATGAGAAGAAGCAGAGGGAAAGATGATCAAATTGCTGAAAGTTGCTGTATATAGTAAGTTCAGCTTCTGGGTAAAGCTACTTGGACTCGATATCCCACTTTCTTCAAAGGGTGTTACAGATCTTCAAAGCCTGTCTTATTAAGCACATAATCTGAACACAAATTTCTCCCATTTTAGATTGGAACTGGAATCTAATTTTAAATTTAAGCTTTAGCTATACCTTTTAACCATAGTTTACACTGCTCTGATGACACCTCAGCACAATTCTTATGCTTCATTTTAAGAAAATGTTTCAATAACATTGTGTAAAAAGATTCTTTATTTCTAGCAATTTAATGATTTTACTGCTTACAGCTTATAGATACCATTTGTAACTTACATTATCTAAAAGCCGCTAATCCTGACAAAGCTTTAAAACTAGGTAATTGTCTTTATTTGAACTAAATGCCAAGAGCGGGCATTGTCTCAGGTTGCTTGATGACAGAGGAATATTTTATTTTACTCAAAGCTGCTGAAAAATGACTAAAATAATGATGGGATACAACATAAATCATCAAATAGCTATGCTAAAGAAACAGTTGATCTTGTGATGATAGTCATTAAAGGTAAAACCAGAGATGCTCTGTAAACATTATTACATGACGGAAAATCCCTTCCTTGACACGGTTTGGCTGAGCGATATTTCTATATTAAATTGAAACTCCATTTTGTCTCCTGAACTCCATTTTATATGCTGTATGGAACATGTTTAAATTTGCCCAAGACAGGTTACAGTAATGCATTCCTGACAGCCATCTTTCCAGGGAAAGGGGCTTGACACCTTGCTGAAGGACTATCACAGGAAAATTGTCAAAACTAGTACTATCAACTTTGATTGTGTCTGTTCTGCTCCCTCCTTCTAGGACTGTTTTTCAGTACTATGAAATTGGGTAAAAATGCCTGGATGGAGTACCATGGCAAAAAGAAATCAAATTTTATTGCAGAGCTGGATGTCCGTGCATGGCCAAAAGAAGGTGTATTCTGCAGACTGGCAGATATTGAGAAGTCCTGTCCTGCCTGGAACACTAAGAGCCCTCCAGGTCACAGAAAGTTTGATGTGCTAACCATTACAGAGGAGATGGCTTGTATAATAATTATTATTAATTTTAATTAACTTTCAGGAGTAAAGTACCAGGAAAAGAGGGTCAAATATGCTTAATTAGTCCAAATATGGTGATGTGTGGGCTAGACATACAGGAGTTGGGAATGAATCTGCCCCAGTCTCGACGGCTCCCCAGAGAGTGGGAGCAGGCCATAAGATGGGTGAGTACTGGCAGCAAGCCCCAGGGAGGGAAGTGAGGGTGCTGCTTCACACGGAAATGCTGGCAGACAATTCCTATACTTGGAAAGAGACAGGGACAGCAACACTCTCTCTCCCCACAGCACCCAAAGGACTTTGATACATTCAGTGCTTGGACCAAAACGCAATAGAGCTTGAAGACTAGGACTGCATTGAGTCATTTCTACTGCCTGGCTTTCAAAGAGAATACGTGTTGAAGATACTGTGCTTGATCTTCCTAGAATAAGACCATTTTTGTCTCATTTTCCATTTATAAAGCATACTATTGCCTCAAAAAGTATAGGCAGTGCTGTCAAAATTTTGTCTCAGATTTTTATACCTATGCCATAAATATCCAACCCAGACCTTCTACCATTGCATTTCCCAAGCTCTCTCACTACTTATTGCTCTCATTGCAAGAAAGGGGAGGAACCAGACGGTTTGCTGATTAGTTCTCGAAGGTGGCAAGCTGGCTGAATATCTAAATATACACTGGTAGTTAAAACCTGAATGATGGCACTACAGCATTTGTGTTTTTCCTGCACTTAATAGAGGTTAATGTGGAACTGGAGAGGAGGTGAAGGGGAGTGTTTAGCTTCCCGCTTGGAGCCTGCATGTATCAACGCCTGACAGAGCCTTGAAGTTGTTAGTCTGCATGCAGAGCTCTAGCTGAATGAGGTTACAGCGCTGAGCACAGCGGGCTAATAGAAGTAGGATCAGACTGATAGGAGGAGTGGCAGAGTCCAAGCACAGCAGAGTATATCAAAGACAGCCCAGGGGAGAGCGAGTACTGTATTAGTCCTTTGTGTACATTTAAATGGAAGACAGTGAGCATGCAGAGATGAACTCTGAACTCTCTCAGCTAGGCTCCTGCTCCTTTTAACCTTGGGTGTGTAAATAACGTAAAGTAAAAAAAAAAAACCCAAACCAGTGCACTGTAGTCTGGACTGCTATGCTAAACGGTCTCTTGCATATTGAACCCTCATTAAATAAACATACCGAGATCAAAGCGGCAAGTGCTTTTGTTTAATCCATGCTAACTTATAGATGTAGCCACACACTGGGAAAATTGGGTGATAAGGCAGAAAGGTTTAAACATCTAACATTAGACCTTCCTTTTTCTGCCCACAATAGCTGAGGACATCTTTATAACCTGGTAGGCTTATAATATTTTCAAACCCCAACATACCTGACCAGTTTCATGACAAAGTCTGATCCTGCACCATGAAAAGTGAAGGGAATAGTGCTGTTGCCTTTTGGTTGGGAAATAGATCAGGTAGAAGGGTAAGGTAATAGGGCCTTTCTTTGAGTTTCAGCGTAATTTTTGTCAAGATTAATCACTGTCTCACGATTTGAAATGCTAGATTATGTAATAAGACACAGAAAAGCTAAAAAAAAAAAAAATCTACGAAGATCAGACAGATGACTAAAAAAGCATTATTTTATATCCATGAGCAGAGTTGCAGTATGGCAGAAGAGAGGCTCCACGGACCTTAGTGAATGAGCTCTGCACAACTAGGACAAAGCCATTCCCTACAGCAGGAGCTGTGTGCAGAGACCCATGGACAGAATTTGACCCACATGTTACTTACAGAGTGAATGGGGTATATATAATTCCTGTAGAAAGGTGCATCAGCTTCTACACAGCAGAATCTTAGAAATAAAATGGACCAGAACAACATTAACAACAAATGCACAAACAAAATAAAGTCCACTAATACTCCTATGACAGAGGGTCTTGAGATGTAAGCTGAATGTTAACAATTGCCAGATAGCTAGGAAATCTTGCCTGAACACTCCTATGACTCATCCCAAACCATGGCATACTTATAAATCCATGATATATTTAGGAATCCAATTTTAAAAAGTTACTGAAAGGCTTGATCTCCTAAGAACCTAAGCATTCAAGACCAATGCAGCAGGGCACTTGAGCACATGCATAACATGCATTAGAATTATTCCACTGAAGGGGGGGTAACAGGGTGAGAGTATACAAAATCAAGCACCCATTCAAATATGTGGTATGATAGGACCCAAGAGCTCAGAAATTTATAGAAAGAGGCATAAAATACCGAGTTATGTGCCAAACTCAAATGGGACAAATAACCTTAAATTTCTGATAAACATTTAACACAGTCTGATGGGATCTCATTAGGCGTAACTAATTCAGACCTGGAAAGAGTGATAACAAAAAGGACTCACTATAAAGATTTAGCTACACACGGACATCTGTTAAATGACAAGGGTGTTGTAGGGCTGATACACAATTGTAGTTTACCAGAACAGCTACCATAGCACCCACATGGACTATCCTAATTTAATCCACAGTTACTCTGGTATATGAGGGGCTCCATTAATATCATGCAGAATGTCACACACGTGTCACATGTGTCAAATGTTACTGTCCTTGAACAGACACAGGTCACCACTATTGAGGCCCTATTGCTGAAATCGCAGCTGCACTGGGCAGGGCACTTCTATAGGATGAAGGATCTCCGCCTCCCTAAGATCGTGCTTTATGATGAACTTGCCAACGGTTGCCGCAAGAGAAGTGCCCCAAAGAGGAGATATAAAGACTTCCTGAAACAATACCTTACCCTTGGCCTTATTGACTACCAGCAGTGGACCACCTTGGCCTCCAATTGGGAGGTCTGGAGACACACCATACATAATGCTATTGTCTCCTTTGAGAACTCACCCAGAACTAGTCTCGAGGGGAAAAGACAATGAAGAAAGAATTGCGCCCTACCTATACCACCCAAGGAGACCTTTTGCTGTGCTTTTTGCAACTGGATTTGTCTTTCCCACATTGGCCTTTATAGTCATCAGTGTGCTTGTAGCAAGTGTGGGTAAAGCCCTTACCTAACCTTTCTTTGTGAGTCAAGCCATGGATGGATGGATGGATCAGACGAGAAGCTGAAGCCCCATTCATGTTAAAAACAGGAATTTGAAGCAACACAAGTTTTTACATGAACAGTTGCAACAAAGATTTAAAAGCTTGACAAGGCTTGTAGCTTGACTTACTCCTTTGCTAGAATGGTTTATAGATCAAGCTGAGATACACTGGCAGGGCAACATAGAGAAGTCTCCAGTATTCTATCACAAAATAGGTCATTCAAGAATAGATGTGGTTAGAAATGTTAAAAATATTACTCAAAAGCAGAAGAGGAAAAGTTGTTTTACTTTTTTTTCCTTATCAACTTCAGTGAAGATGTGTCTTTGATGTAATGAAATTACTCATCGATTCTCAAAAATTCTGTTTTCTTTCTACAACTTTTAAGATAAAATTTGACCTTCAAGTTCATTTTATGACTAAGTTATTCCATGCTGTTTTCATCTTTTGTGTCTATTTTGTCAAGTAGGGTTTCTAAAAGCCTTTTTCTGGTAGAGTCTGAAACAGTGCTTCCTTTACAAATTTAATGTATTTTCATTTAAGAGAAGAAAAGACATGTCTGTGGAATTATATTTCCATTTTTAATTAGTTTTTTAAGGTAAAGAACTAAAATATAAAGTTACAGTTATACCTGCCACAGTCTTGCTAAGGCCTTTAAAGACAAAAATATTCCACATCCTCCTCCCTCCTACTTGAAGGTGCTACCCTCAGTGGTGTCTGTTGCTTTTCCTGTGAAGACCCTTGGAATTTATTACTGTTGTACATTCCTCACAGCAAATCAGATAGCAAAAGTTACTCAAACCTGGCATTATCAACACCTTGGCTGTTGTCTTTCCAAAAGGCCATGCATATCAGCATGAAGCAATCACATTAGCACTGGAAGGCAGACGCCCGGGGAGGCAAATCCATCCTCTGAATAATAGCAGAATAGGATTCACACGTGATCTGTGAAAGCTTATTGTCAACTCCTTCCTTGGATACAACTCCAGCAATTGTGTTTCCACGCATTTTTCCCTTTTGCTTCAAACTCTTCAAATATTTTACTTTTTTATCTTAGGACCTTCCAGTCTGCTGAGACTAATGATGCCTACTACTTAACAACACTCTGAACACACCTAAGACAGACAGATACTCTGTCTTCTTTTTCAGGAAACCTATTTTAAATTCCTTTAACCTTCTCTGACAACATATATTTTTCCAAACGTTTCTTCATTTGTAACTACTTGAGTGTTTCCATTCACTGATGTCCTTTTGACCATCTTTTGTGCTGTCCAATATTAACATATTGTTCTAGCTAGCTATGGACAAATCTGAACAGGTTATCTATTACCCACAGTTCATCTAGAGCATGGGTATGCACCAGCTCCCTGCACATTTTATTTAGAAAATGCTTTGTTTTTCATCAGTCATTCATAAATGAAACCTCTGAAAGCTTCTCCTGACCTATACAGTAGCACGGAAAGTTGCCAGATAATCAGGGCAGATAACATGATCTGTGACAAATGGTGAAGATCTATGCTCCATGGCTTTTGGCTCAAGTCAGAGCTGTATCTGTTTTCAAATTAGGATTTCCTTAAACATTTTAGATGAAAAAAGACACAGAATCATAGAATAATTAGGGTTGGAAAGGACCTTAAGATCATGTGGTTCCAATCCCAATGCCATAAGCAAGGACACCTCACACTAAACCATGCCACCCAAGGCTTCGTCCAACCTGGCCTTGAGTACCACCAGGGATGGAGCACTCACAACTTCCTTGGACAACCCATTCCAGTGCGTCACCACCCTAACAGGAAAGAACTTCTTCTTTATAGCCAATCTAAATCTCTCCTCTTTAAGTTTGAACCCGTTACCCCTTGTCCTGTCACTACAGTCCC
>NDXB01001929.1:3424-20757 GCA_002631895.1 Agapornis roseicollis
AAAAAAAAAAAAGAAAAAGAAAGAAAAAGAAGAAAGAGAAAGCCAACCCAAAATAATTTAAACTTTGAGCCAATGATAGGACACTAAAGCCAGGAATCAAACAGGTCTGTGCTCTGTTCTGCCTTTTGCCCGGAAATCATGTTCCAACCCAACTCAACAGTTTAGCCAAGAAGCAAAACAACATATTTCTTAAGAGACAGGGAGCAAAGCTGTAAGTACTGCATCTGATTGACTGCAGGGATGATGAGTTACTTGGTTGCCTCAAAGTGCAAAGTTTTTAAGCATTATCTTTACTTTGTCAGCTTTAATTTATAATGCAAAACTGATTGGTAACAAGAAGGTTTGCTGCTCTGTCATGTCACTTCCTTTCCATTTCTTCTCAGTTTGCATTGCATTTGAGTACTAGAGCAGAAGTTATTATTTTTAGCAGCTTAGGGTGTAAACAAAAATTCATCAGGACAGAACTATACTACTTAATCACAACTTTGCTCTTCCAGGGTGGTTCATTTGAGTCTTATAATGAGAAAAGGACAAATAACCCCAAGGAGCATGGAACTGGTAAGCCTCTCCTTGCTCTTTCATCTCATGGAAACATGCTTCTGAGTGCATGGTACATGTCACTTTCTGCAAGAAGGTAGAAAGTCATCTAACTAGTGAGATGAGCTAAAGCCTGGTCTGAGAGCGTATGGGCTCCGTGTAGCCTCTCAGCCTGGGCCCTGGAGGGAATTATGTGAGCTTGAGCCTTCACAGTGGATTTCTGCAGAGTCCTACTCAAATGCAAATCCTACCATTCAAAAACTGGAGGTCTAAAAAGTTTGCTTTATTTTGCTTACTCTGAATAAAGGGCCTCTTGCTTTTCAAGAATATGATGTCTTGTCATCCCAGCATGGTAAAACATGCAGATACTTTTCTCTAGGTTACGTAAAAAACTGCAGTGACCCAAAAACCCCAAAGGTATAAGTCCTGTGAAAAGTAAAACATGAAAACAACAGAGTATTGCAAATCTCCTTTTGTTTAATTGAGGAAAACTCTTTAGGAGCCAGAAGGTGCTGCAGTAGTACTGGAGGATTAGATTTCAAAAATAGAAGTTTTTACAAATTTACAGTAACTTTCAGCATATGTTTTTGTGCCATTGGAACAGCCATTGATATATGTGTTCTGTTGAGCAGGGGTAGGATTATACACATTCTTTAAATTAAGCACATCCTTAACTACTTAGTTAAATTAGGGACTCAGTGGGCTCGATACAATGAGAAGTACCTCAGATCCAAGGGTGTGCAAGCAAGCTGGAGAATTCCAATACGAAACCTCAATTTAGATTGCAACAGATTAAAATTCCTCTGAAAAAAAGATATGCAAAGAACAAGTTAAAAAGCCAGTGTGGCTTCACAAGGGACTGCTCAAAAATATCTGAGATTAACAAATGAACTCTGGAAATGGAAAACAGAGGTGGCAGCTACACAAGAACATTCTCTAAATTACTGCTAGCAGGAAAAAATGAGATTTAAAATCTGTAATGAGCTAGAGCTAGGCAAGGCAGAGCAAATCATGGATGGGGAGGGGCATTTACAAGTATTTCTAGTGGAATCATGGGCTAATATGAAATAGCCTGATAATTGCTGAGAGCAGAGTAAGGTAACCCACCCCCACCCCCCCCCCATGTTGCAGATACTCAAGTTCCTTTTCAAACTGTGTTAGCAGGCACATATGAATTTTGGGTCATAATTATATCTGATAAACTATCTCCTGATTAGAACAGAAGAAAGATGTCTCAAAGCCAAGATTCCTTAAAAATCAGCAGATAGAAGTGTGTGCATCTGACAGCATCAAGTGTACTTGTCCAGAAATACCTTCTCCTGAACTTCCCCCTTCCAGCTGTGCCCCTCTGCTTTGAAGCTTGTTGTATTCTACCTACCAAGCACACGAGCCCAGCAAGAAGCTCCAGAAGGGCAGAGGAGACCAGGTTCCTGGAGACCAGTGCATGTGCGTGGTCTTATTGCTTGCCAGCTGTGCCTAGTGCAGGCAAGCATCACTGGGCAAGCACAAGGTGAGCCTGGGGCAGGGCACCCTTCAGTGTCTTCAAGCTGTATTTTTCCAGAGGTTTCAAAAGTTTTCCAGGCAATTTTTGAATAATTAATCCTCAGGCAGATTTGTAAGATGAGAAATTTCAGCCCAGGCAGTTGTAAGCATCTAAAGGCAAAGAATACAAAGAAGAATTGAATGAAGTCAGTAATGGGGCAGTGCCCCCAGGCCTACCCAGAACTTTGTGTTGGTGAGGCTGTAAATGCTTGCTGAGAGATATTTTCAACAAAGAAGTGGCTTTAAAGAATTATTCCATAGCAAACCGTAGAAATTGTAAAAAAGATTGTTGAATTCAAGTAGTAGATATTAAAAAAGGGGGTTGAGTGGTATCAATTGGTCAGGTGTACATACTAGTTCTATGCTTATTTAAAGAAACAAACAATAACATCTTTGATGCTTTCCAGTGGCACCTGATCTGTAGCAATACCAGGTAATTTCTAAACCAAAGAGTAAACAAGTTGCAAGCTCCATCTACATAATTTCATTTCATTAAAACAGTAGAATCACTTAAGTGGGTGAAATTCTAGCAAAACCCTGGCTTACTTCCCAGTCCCAAGTTACAACGTATCCCTTGTAGCCCTGTTTGCAGTATTTTGTTCGCATGTGGAAAGTATTGTCTCCTTCTCTCTTCAATATATGTGCGCTCTCTTTTCTAAAATTTAAAGTGATATCTCTTAGCATGAGATTATTTTTTACGTGAAAAACAAGTGCACATCAAGTACTGCTAAATAATTGAGTTTCCAGGTCAGACAACAGAATGCTTGTGCCTGCCTTGCAGTGGCAGAATTGACATGCCATATGGTAGCCATATATATTTATATGATGCCTTCTGCTACACCTTTATGTATATAGGCACTCGGGGTGAGAGATTGTTTACTGATATGTCAAAAGTAGTATGAAGCTGGAAAATATTGATAAACTTCTAACACTGTGTAACTTGTCTATCTCTTAGATATTAGTAAAAATTTCAGATGTGTAAACTTAAGTAAACAAGGTTCCTTTGTAAAATGCCAGTAAATGAGTGAAGTTTGATGCTCTCACTCGAATGTTAATAATAGAAAAGGGGTGCCTAGCAGTGTTTGAAGAGCCTGACAGAGCCAGGTATATAAATGCAGTCTCTGCTATGCTGTGAAGCATACTACTTTCCTGGGCTTTCCTTTCAGCATCGTCACTCAGTCCTTGTAGGTGAGAAAACGGCAGAACACAATTTAAGTAGTGTAGGAGTTCACAAATCTGCAGCTCACCATTGGCAGCATGCAGTGGTGTAGCACAGCAGTGGGGACAGCAGCTCTTGGTCACTCTGTGTTTTGGTTTCACCCTGTATCTAGTGCCGGTGATGGGTGTATTCAGCTCACATCCCATTACTAGTCAGTAAATGGCCTCTGTTTGTCTGCTGCAGCACTCAGTCATCTGTGTGAAATGCAGTTCCTGGAACCCATCAAATATAACCTTAGGTTTTATACATTGCTGAGAGGTTTATGAGGCCATCTGTCTTGAACTGATGACCTGGTAGAGAGTGTTTTCTCCAAAAATGAGACAGTATTTCCATAAATACAACTTCTGGTATGAATTTCTGCATTTTGCTATTTATTTGTTCCAGTGAATGATGGAAATAATTTGATATCTTGTAAGTGGCACTAAGGAAAATTTCAGTGTCATGAATTAGGATTACTTTTGGGTTTGTTTCACTGGAAATGGTGCTAGCTGGGATTTACAGACTGCGGATTGTAATTTGAGGCTTTTGGTAGAGTGTTTACACGCTCCCTGTCTGTCTGCCTGTCTATCTATCTCCAGGAACCAAAGCAAAGCTCATTTTGCCATTGTCAATCTCCTTAATTCTTCATTTCACTTGGATCTGTCCAGTAGACTTCCGGGCTCTCCCCTTGCCATCATAGCTAAAGGACTTCAGAAGTCTTATGTAGAATTTATTGAATAATTCCTGAGGGGCAGAGAAGTACAGTTTTCCCAATTATGATTAAGGAACTGAGAGGTTTATGGGGAAATAAATTTGACTCAGGTGCTAAATAGTTTCCAGAGTTGGTCTGAGTGGTTTTAGACTATTGGGACTGCCTGATATGCATGTTGAAAAGCATTGCAAGAAACCTGTATGGCTCTATAGGCGCTAATGCATTTTGAAATCCAATACTAAGAAACTCGTCTAAGGGCCAATGTTCAGCACTGCAAATGTTATTCCATTCTTGCTTTAACATTTCAACAGACATTGTGATTATATTTGGGTTTTTATGTTCTGCTCTTCTGGTTGGTTTTATTTTGAGCTGTCTTAAAAACTGTCATCTCAGTAAGTAATTAATTCACTCAGCATGAGTGGATTTTACAGTGATAAAGTATCAACAAGGATTTTTCTGCCAAGGCTGTGGTTGTTTTAGGTGCTCTGTAACTCTCAGTGTGAATGTATCTGTTTTGCAGCAAACTGAAAAACTGGGTTTGTATGGAAGCATCTAGAAAGTTAGCTTTTTCAGTCTTGCTGGGTATTTGTAAAGTATATGTCACACAGAAAGACATATTTATCTTTTGAGAGCCATGAACATGAGTTTACCAGCTTCTTTGGTCACACGTTTGCTAGAAGAGTTTGACCTACAGGTTAATGATTTTATAGCTCCTATATGCTCACTGATAGTCCCTCAGGAAAGAAGTGATGTCTTGTACCCTAAGGCAAGAGTGCTGGACTTGGCTAGGAGTAACTGGAAGATGCACCAGCTTAGAAATGAAAGTAGTAACAGTATAAGAAAAAATAAAAAATCAAGGTGATAACATCTTGTTATCTTTATACTGTCCACATCTTGTGGGCAGTATAAAGCAGCAATCCTAACTGCGATCAAACCTGGATGGTTTTTCATAGGAGGCAATATATAAAATAAGTTTTATGAGTTGGATTTCTCAGAAAAGAAATTCAATTAAATTCAATTCAAAAGAAAGCAGCACATGAGGATTCCAACATAGGTGTGTTTATTTTACTGATCCAGTTATAAGCATGGCTCAAAACTGTGCTAAAAAGCTGTGGCCAAAGTAAATCCTGATACCCCTTTCAGGTGCTTTGCTGCTTCCTAGAAAGACAGGACAAGGCCTGCATGGCTGAGTCTCCATGGCAATGCAGTACACCAGCACTCTGCTCTCCAACACTTCTAGGGTGTGCTGCCTATCCTGAGTGCAGGTTTCCACTGACTGCCTGGCACAGCATGGCCAGTACCCAGTGGGGCTCTGCATATGGCAGCCAATGATCCCCACTTCTGGGATTAGTACTGCTTTTTATCCAGGGGCTGGCTCATGGAAAATGCATGACTGGTCCCCCTGGAAGGCTGCGTCTCCCACGCAGGACCAATGGAGCTCATAGGGATGTAAATGCATGGTGTAGATATGTCAAAAAGTTAGGGGATTCCTGAGAGCGGCTCAGCTTTCAACAATATGGATATTTATACAAGTAATCCAAAACTCTTGGGCTTGCAAAAGCTACTTTTTAAATGGGTCTCATTTACCCTTTTTATTTGCATGCCTCAACAAATAATTGTTATAAGTGAAGAAGATGTTAACGGAGGTTCTCTGCTTTGCTGATTACAGATTTATGATTTTGAATGTCTGTTACAATATTCTGTGGGTTTTCTATTTCTATTTTTTGCTTTTTTGGCTTAACCCAATGCAGTCAACTCAGCCTTTCAAGGTAATGCAGGAACTACAGAATATCACCTAACAGCAAGCAAAGAGCTATACAATACCATTGCTGATGATTTTAGCAAGGTTCCATCTCTGAATTCATCAGTCTTCTTGGAAGAAAAGCAACTTTGTCCTGAAAATAAAAGATATGTGTTCACAAAGGGCATAAAATCTTCCTAATATGGCCATTTTAATTTCATTTTTATATTTTTAATAAATGCTCACAGTGTAATAGAGAGTGAATTCCTGGATACTTGGGGCTATAAATGTCTCAGTCACTCATTCCATGGCAGTGTTACAGAATGGGTTTTTATTAATTTAAACCCATGCTGGGAAGCGTGGGATGTTTATATGCTCAATTCAGACCTTCTGCCCACAAGGAGCCACTGTGTCCTCAGGATAACTTTTTGCCTTCCTCCTGTTTCTATCCCTGTGCTGCCCTGCTGCAGGTTCTTCTCCAGACCTGGAGAAGGATCTATGGCTGTCCCCATGGCTGTGGCTGCTTCTCCTCTTTCCTGCCTATGACTGATCCTGGTCTCCAGTAATTGCTTACAAAAAGGTGTAAGTTGGAAGTTTATGTGTGTAATCAGGAAACCAAATAGACCAGGTGCAAACAACCAACCTCAGTTATAACTCAAGCTGTATTTCTATTACACAAAGAGTTTTTAAACTATGGAGCCTTTTCCAAAGTCAGTAACAAAAAGCAGTGCATATCAGTTCAAGGGAAGGTAGACAAATTTATGGAAAATGAGGAAACCTGAGATACAGACACTGGCTGGATTTATGTGGTTGGGAATAGATGCTGAGATATCAATCTGTCTTTATTACTTAGTGTCACAAATGTAGGTTTAGATGGACCATTGCTTCTGGCTCTGACATACCTATGCTTTAGTAGAAACCAATTGCTTCCATTATACAGGAACAAATAATGGAATGATAAAATCTGACTGTGTTGGAAACAAGCTTTCTGTATGAAACTTGTGGTTTGCTGTCCATTTTGTTAGATTTAATTCTCTCTCTACAGCAGGGATTTTTTGGCAGCTCTGAAGGTTCTGCATTACATTTGGACATGTTTTGCCATAGGGTACAACCTCATTTTGTTCCTAGTTTCGACACAAAGGATGGAATAAGTAAATATGAGTGTATTTAAAGTATACACACACAGATGTCTACCCATACGCATGCACACACATATATACATGTGTTTAGCAGTAGGCATTTGTGAAAACAGATAATAACAGATAGTTCTGTGATACTGAAAGGATCCTACAGACTACCAACAGCAACTTCCTAGTGTGCATAAGCTCAAAGGTTTTTAAAGAAAATCTTCAGAGACTGGAGACTGTAGGATACCATTTTCTGCTATGCTGAGTGTCTGATTAGATCTCCTTCCTTGTTTATTTTAATGCAGCCTACCTTATTCTTTTCCTTTTAAGCCTTACTCTTAGGTGACTATTAATGAAACAGGACCTCACTTGCTCTGGTCCATTTTTCCTAGGTAAGTTCAAAGCACTGAGGTTTTGGGTGTTTCGATCCACTTCAAGCCAGTCCTCCTGCTGCATGGAGGACATGGGTGACATGACTGTAGCCAGCAGCAAGCACCACACAGTGTATATGGATCTTAACATTTGAACCCAGACCTCAGGCTTCATGTTGGATGTCAGTGTCATATCTTGAGAACAGAAGGGTTTGTGTTAACAGGTCTAACTTCAGATAAAGCTATATGCACACAGGATAGTCTGGATCTCCATTTGGAGAACCAAATGCACTGATATGTATTTGGAATTTTCATGTAAATATTATGAAAATAACAAGAAGTGTTTCTTGGGGTGACTGTGCATGAAAGTTGGAGAGCTGTTCTTAAGATAGTAAGCCTTTCCTTCCACAGCACCCTTTAAAGAAATGCTTACAAATACGCTTCAGGAATATATATTCAACACAGACCTGTACTTTATGTTTTTCTGTTAACCAGTTATGATTTTTTTTTAAGGTAGAGATTATGAAATCACATTGACAGATTTCTGAATATTGCAATAGCTTTTATTTCCATTCAAGACAATAAAACGCATTACAAGTGCCTTTTTAGTGAAAGAGAAAGCAAGACCTTCACATCCTGCAACATCTGCTGGGAACATAATCTAAATTGAAAACGTATGCTATTCTTGTGGGGAGGGAGAGATCTTTCAGTGACAGGAAGTATCCAAAAAAGTTAATGCTGAAACCAGTAAAAAAATCATGCGTGACAGGAGGAGAATGAACACATAACCTTTCTTTTTTTTTTCATGGTGAGAATAAGGTTGGGAGGATGGAGATGGCTAAAGGCAAGAGAGGGATGGGGGGGAAGTGGGATTATCTCTGTATTGACAGAACGGTTTATTTTTCTCTGGCAAAAATAGATCCCAGCATATATTCCCACGAGCCTTTTTTTATTTATAAAGATGCAAAGCCTAATCTGTCGTCAAGACCTGTTATCCCTACAATTGACTCAGACAGTATATCTTGCTTATTGAATACTGTGTGTTTTATGAGGACAGAGGGGAAAAGAGATGTTCACTCTTGTAACCTTATGCTGTTTATTAGCATACTATATTTACCACCACTACCAAAATGGGAGAGCTCATATTTTAGCTGTAGAAAAGCTAGGCAATAAATAACATGTATTAGAAAATAATGAAATTGCCCTGTACCCTGCCACTTGCGAGGAGGTGAGACTGTTCTGTGAGGAGGTGCACAGCTCTTCCAAAATGCTTGGTTTTGATGTGCTATGTGATTTGTCTTCACTCTCACAGGTGGAAAGAGCACTGGTTGGATCAATTGTACCTCTGCTAAGTTTGAAAACACATCTTACATGTGCTTTACGTCTTGCCTGAGCTCAAGCATCTCTAAGTACTTCCAATCTCTTCATAAATACACCTTTGTATTCTGCCTAATATATAAACATCACGACCCATGTCTGAGAATGTTGGGAATTTTATTAGGTTCATAAAGTTTTAGTTGCGGTCTAGCCCAGTGGATCCAAAATAAATAAACACAGAGAGCAAAAAGAGTAACAATTTCATACCTATTTCTTCTCCTCTCCCTTGAGAGTTTTGGCAGTACCGGTGAAGTACTTGCTGCAATGTTTTCTGTGCTTTGCTATCGAAGTATCTGCAAGCCAGGAAGCAAAAAGCAGATGCAGAGAGGAAAAGTGGGACAAGTAACTGAAATGGGCCTGTTTGTAGCTTTCACTGATTTCTTTGGTCCCTTTCCACTGTAAGGACTGAGTAAAAAAATGTGACTAATTGCAGATGAGTTGTGACAGCCACATTGCCTCTATTGTTGCTCAGAGTGAAGTTGCTTGGTTGGGACAGCTTTCTAAGCCTTGTGGTGGAGCATAAGCAGCATGGCAGAATGGAAACCTCTCTCAGAGTATAGCGAGACCTAGCTCTTGGTCTTCAGTGGCTCTTTCTCTGGCTCTGGACAGAGAGACAGGGTTGCTCCTCCCTTAGCACAGAGCTTATTTTACCCACAGCTAATCAATAATATCAATATAATACAATGATATTTTGCCTAAGCTATCAACAATATCAACTTTTTCACCTGAGCTATGGGTGACTGTCATCTTTGCTTCATTATGCTCCATAGATACTTCAAGCATCTCTCCCTCAGCAGAGTCACCCTGCTGAGGACATACAAAGTCTCTGTGAAAAGGTGTTGTTATTGTGAGACAAGTCAAAGTGCCATGAAACCATCGCACCCTTTAAACTGATTCTGTTGTGATCCTTGACCTGTCAGAAAAATACAGCCCAGCAGACCTTTTAAAACTGGGGAATCAGCTAGCCAAGTCTCACATGGGAATCAAATGAATGGTTTAAGGCAGTTGCAAAGCTAAATACATGCATTTTTGCATATCTGCTGCAGTAGCATGAGAGCCAGAGATGATACTACTTTTGCAGGGAGAACTGGGAGGTAAAACTTTAAAGATCCAGCCCTAAAGAGCTTTCTGTTTGTTTATATGCACTGCAGTCACTCTGTTTCAAAGCTATTGGAAAATTATTTTTGGAATGTAGCAAGTGGCATAATGCATGTTACAGATCCTATTCCTAGTTAGCTACAAAGCTTACATTGCATTTGAGGTGGGGATAGAGACAGATTTTTATTGTTCAAGAATTTTTACAAAGGAGAAGACTATTTTAGAGCAGATAACTGTAACTGAGCTACTATTACAAACCAAATAAGACCATGCTATTTTTTCCCCCCTTTTTCTCAGCTCACAGCTACACAGCTGACACTTGGGTTTGGTTGGAAGTTTCTCAGCAAGTCAGAATTTTGTTGGAAACCTCCCAACAACTTGCAGGGTCCAAGACACTAGGGCTATGAAAGGCCTTGGACTTGACAGCCTTTTACAAGCCCAAAGATGAGTTCCTGTCAGGTGTGGCCAGAGGTGGGAGCTGCCAGGCTCTTAATCCTGGGGGAGATGCATCTACAGGGAGGAAGCGGGATGTTTCTATTTGGGCTGAGGAATGATAACTCTTGTCATCCTGCTGGTGGACAACTCTTCTAGAAAAAAGTGGTACAGGACCAGTCTACAGACCAGCTCTAAGAGGGGGATGGATGGACTTGGAGCCCAGATGGATGTAGGTGCCTTCCTTCAACAAGGTGTAGGTGTTGGTTAGTGCTTGTCTCACTGCTATGCACTGGATGATATCCACTGCCTCACACTCATCCTGCACCCAGGTTTGCTTGGGGGGATGCAGGGCAGGGGTAGTGAGCGTGTGCCCTCCTGGTCTCTGCCAGGCATGTGGGTGAGCAGAGGGGAGGTTACGTCACCCTCAGCTCTGCTCCTGGCCAGGAGGAGGTGGAAAGTGAGGGCAAGCAGCTTCTTTTCCTCTCTGCAAACCAGGTGTCCCTGTGGGTCAGCAAGGCTGTGACTGTGGGCCCCAGTGAGCTTTATATCTCCCACCCTTCCCCCCCCCCTTTTTATTATTTTTTGTAATGCAAGTGCAAAAACCCCAAATGGCTAACGTTTCTTCCAAGGCAATAACCACAAAACAGAAAATCAAACCCACAGAAATGCTTTCTGTTAAAAATTACTCACATTTCATCAAGCTTTGCTTATACCAAGGTGACACAGCCAAACCCACTGACGGTTCAGCTATGTGGCCTGAGAAATGCAACTGTATTAACAAAGCTGCTCTCAGATGTAGAGCAACACTTTTCATCTTCGTTAAAATACCACACCACTACTCAATTCCTTGCCTGTCAGCATCCCTTCTCACTGGCCATTCTGACTTCCCGCTGGAAATTAGGCACATGTTGCCAAGATCCTTACAGTTGTATGAACTAAATACTCACCCCAGAAATCCTTAGAGATGTGGAAGAACTGCTGCTTTGCTCTTCCTTTTTCAGAAACCTAACTAAATCTCACTATTGTGAGAGTTACTTTTTTCTTTTATTAATAACACTATATTTCATTTCATCCTACACAGCAACAGTTGCAGGCGGCAGCCCAACACTTGTACTCTTAAAAAGGGAAAACAATGCAGAAAGAGGAAGTCCCCAGAGGGAGATCATGCCCTGCCCCAGCTGCTCACACATGCAAGACAGATTTTCTCAAGCACAACAACCGGTTGGGAACATGGCTGCTGTTCATGCCCTTGGAAACACCCCTCTTTGCCTTGTAAGTGTTTGGAAACTTGGCTTCCACTGCTGTAAGGGTAGTTAGGGACTTTTCTGGTTTTGAGCACTGGCATTTCACCTGAATGAGTAAATCAATGGTCAGTGTTGTGACACACTCGGGTGGGACATGCATATGTACCCCTATGGGGTAATGAAGTTTGAAAAGAAGGGCCAGTTTCTTCCACCATGTCCTGACTGGAGCTGAAAAGTCTCTGATGGGTGAAGAGGGACTTGCACAGAAAGTGAGCAGGATCTGGCAGGTGGTTTTGTTGTCCTGTTTTTAACGTTCAGCAAAAAGCAGGCTTCATAGTCCAGTAGAAAGCTAAGCAGTTAGGCACTTGTTCAACATCTGTGTCCCTGGGGTATCCTTCTTATTGAGATGGATAATATTTTAGAGCATATAGCCCAAGTGTACCACTGACAAAGGTAATGCTGAGATTATTAGCAACTGCTGCAAGGCTCAAACAAAATAGTGGCTGGCCATAAACCCCAGAAAATTCTACAAATTCTGCAGATAAGTGGAGGTCACCAGGGTCTATGGGATGCAGGATGTGTGCTGTGGGACTAGAGACCATATGGGGAGAGGCAGGAAGGTATAAGATGCATATCAGCTCAGCTCTTCCCTGTGGATGTGCCAGTGCTGAACATCTGCAAGCAGAGTGGGTATATAGCTTGGATGCTTTATTACAGTCCCCAGGATCAGCATGCGCCTGATGCTGTCTGTATTTTCAGTCATATTGCTGCCTTCAGCAGATAAAACAACCTGGAGATAATTTGCTCTTCCAGTGGCGTATAATGAAAGCAACATTCTTCCTTCACAGAAGCGTCTTTATAAAGCAGCCACTAAAGTAAATGCTTACAATTATGTCCTGTCTCAAAATATGCTATAAACTCCAAGAACTAAGCTGTGTATAAGGAGCAGGTTGGATGGCTGTATTTTTCCCATTGAATACTTTATATCACCTGCTGTAACTATGAGAGGAAACTCTTATAGACTGAAAGAAATTGCCCACGGAGTATATAACGAAGACCAAAGGATGTATTTGTGTTGAAAGCGACAGACTGAGATTAAGGAGGAAAGGTTCAGCTGGCAACTTGTCCACAGGCTTCCTTTGTGCTTTAGTTCTCCACCTGTGAAACACTGAAGCAGTATGCAGGAGAGTGTAGGGATAAGCATGTCCTTACAGGTTAAGGCTTAATTTAAGGTTTTGGTGAAACAAGCACTGGCATTTGTCATAGTTCAAATGAGAAAACATGTCCAAGTAGCACACAGATGCTAAAACGACAGGTATAGTATTTTTGCATATGTAGAAATGTTTTACACCTGTAGGTAAACCAGAAACCATCAATAGCTGTCATGGCTGTATCTCAACATGGTGAAACTAGGAGTGTAGTTTATCACAGAAGAAACACGTCAAAACTATTGACTGATATTTATTTTTTTATTTAGTGAGTGTTTAGAATCATCAAACTATAGAAAAAGCACAGATTGGAAAGGATGTTTGGAGGTCATCTGTTCCAACCCCATGCTGAAAGCAGAGCTGCCTTGACAATCAGGTGAGGTTGCCCATAGGCCTTCTTTGATGAAGATTTGTACCTTTGCAGGAGTGGGGTTGTTGCAGCGTCTCTGGACAATCTGTTACCATGCTCAACTGCCCCCTCCATGAAGAATCCTCTTCTCTCTTCCAAGAGACAGGTAAGAAAAGATTTATTTCCTGATTTCCAGAAAAGCTCAGTGTAAGTTGGGCACTTTAAGGACCTTAAAATACCTTAACCTACATATACCTGGAGACAAAGACTTGCTTTCCAGAGTCTGACCTGCTCTGATCAACAGAGCAATTCCTGAAGGCTGGGAGCAGTCTCTATGCTGATTTTTTTCAAATATTTGGTGAAGTTTTTCTTTCTGTTTGTGACTTTTTAATGAAAATTCAGTTCAGACTCATTAGCTGCTTGCTTTGAGGGTTGGGGTTTGGTTTTGGTCAGTTGCTTGGTGGGCTGTTTTCTTATTTGGGGTGGTGGGGTTTTCCTGATTGGGGCATTGGGTCAGAAAACTTACTTGATTTTGCTTTTAACACTGACTGGGGGAAAAAAAATCACTTTCACTGTAAGGCCTCCCAGTTCATAGACCTGTCACTCTGGCAGTTGTAGCCCTGTGAATAAATCTTTCTGGTAGGACAGCATGCAGTGTGAGATAATATAGGAGATAGTACATAATAACCATTATAGAGAGGGTAGTATGACAGTAAAAGTAGTAGTTTGCTAGTTTGAGTAGCTGTTACTGACACTTTTTTTCAACCTAGCTCTAGCAGGCTGAGCAGAAATTGCAGGATCAGAAAATACCAGCACGAAAGACACAAATGAAATGAAACTATGAACAAAATTTTAGTAGAATTAGTGTGAATGTTAACTAGCAAATAAATGTTAATATTTATCTTATTTTGAATAAGAGAAGATAGTTATGAGCATATCCAGTTGCCTTGTATAGATTAAGATATTTTGTATTACTGCTGAGTATGGTAAAAGTTTGGTATGGCTCATAGATGGTGTTCCTCTGTTCTGGGATTCCTCTATTTTTATCCCTGTCTAGTAGTTTTCATGAGCCTTTTAAGGCAATTTTTTATGATGTGGACAAAGAATGGCATACAAACTGAAATACAGAGATTGATGGGTTTTCCTCCTTATTTGTAAGCAAACGGTGTGCCTTATCACTTTAATGTCTACAAATAGAAGCTCACTTTTACATAAATATGAAGTAATCTTGATAATTCATTGACAAAGAGCATCAATTGCTGTTTCTGTTGGCATCAATCATCAGCAAGTCTCTGGATGCTACTTAAGCTGCGACAGCATGGAGGAAAGGAAAGTTTCTTATGCCATTTTCATTGGCCTTCAATCACAAGTTATGAGTGCATTATTTTCAGGGATTTCATTATGTATAAGGCTGTCAGGTATTTTGGGACTTGATGATTTATGTTTTCTGAAAAATGTAGAGCTTTCAGACAGCTGGGTCTTTTGGGGCTGGAGGAGCTAATGTAGCAGAGAAGGCACTCATTTGGGGAGAAATTTGTGAGAGATATGGTCTGCACATGAAGAAGACAAGCTACTGGCAAAAGACTTATAATATTACAGACAGCTATATAAAATACCAGATGTGGAGAATTAGGATGCCAAAAAAGCCAACAAGATCTCGGTGGGAAGCTTTTGGCATGTCAACTTTAATGATCAAGCAAGATGCCATGAGAAAGGGGATTTTTTTTCCAGGAATCAGAAAACTAGGGATGTGGTTGCTGAAAGCAAAAATTCCAGGAGAGAGAAGGGGGAGAGAAAATTTCAGATAGAGATGTACAATGCGTTGCTAGAAAGCTTACATCTTAAAACACTTGAGTACGGGCATTCCAGTTTCAAAGTCATTGTGTTAAGGGGTAATAACCTAAGCAAAAGAATCCTGAATAAATGGGACGTAATTGTGTTTCTCCACTGCATGCTTCAATATTACCACCACAGCACAGTGGAGTCCCTGTGGGCAAGGCCTGGGTCAGGAGCTTCTCTTGTGAGCACTTGGTGCTCTTAACTGATAGGAGTGAGGTAGATAACTCAGCTGTTAGCAGAAGATTGTGGTAGCTCTTGTGTTTTATAGACACCTACATTCAGGCATGGCTAGAATAATCAGGATGTCTTCTACCAGTGGCAGACCACTAAATGGACATCTTGGCTTATTCATAATTCTCACTAATGAAATACCATAGGGATATTTTTGCTGGGATAACCATGTTGGTTACAAAATGCTGCTTCTTTCTGGAATGAGAGTCCAGTTATTATTGGTATGTTTCTAATGTACTTACGGCAGTCTCTTTTCCCACACTCTAATATTGCGGTTCTGCATTTTTGGTAGTAGCCAGTCAGATGTGTTATAATTATGGATCAGACATTGGTTTTAAGGCTTGCAGACCTCTCTCATAAAGCTTTAATTTCCTTAGCCATTTGCAATATTCATACTTCTGTCATATTCGTAAGGTATCTAGACAGGGTACCACCAACTCCCAAGGCTGTGCCAAACACAGTCCTGTATTATGTCTGCGGATTGTACTTAATTAAGCCCTAAGTAGGGCTTGACAAGTCATTGGCACATGATCCAAGTCTTTCTTATTTATCATGGGTACAAGTGGTTTGTGGTCAGTCAAAAGTTGAAATTACTCTGGAAGAGCTTTCTTATGCATTTTTCACATGCTTCTTTTACAATGAGACACTCCTTAGTCTTCAGAGAGTGATTTATATCACCAGCAAATGACCAGGAGCAGTATGTAGCAGCCCCGCTGGTTTGACTAGGCTGCAATAATTCAGTAATCTACAATGCAGTTACAGCAGGCAGCTGCAAGTGGTTATGGGAAGAGAGCACTGGTGTGCCTCAGGTAGGGCTTCTGTTCAGTTGAAAACATATTCTTGTATTATGTTCAAATATCAGGTGCTTACATTTTCCAGGAGTTCATTCCAAGGATGTATTATTGCCACTCATAATCCAGCATTCATTTCATTTTGACATAGATTCAGGAGCTTGTATTAATTTATTGCATACTTAGGCCAATATACCTTTTCTCAGTCTGCCCTTACGCCTAGGTTTTGTGCATGTTATCTCAGTAGTTCAGCTAGTTTTGATGTAGCCCAATGTTTATTGCATTTTAGATGTGGATACCAACTGTCTCTGGAAATCTAGACCAGCTTTTATCATGTTTAGCTTCTTAATGGCAATATCCCAGGACTTTGTCTGTACAAGCAACTATCCCTTTCCAGGTGCTGCAGTAGCCTTGTCATTTCCTTTGGAATATATTGGGTGCAGTAGCAATGCCAAAAGGAAGTCTGAGGAAAGATTACCATCCAAAAGGCATAATAAAAGTAGTTAACTTGGCGCCATCTGGGTGTAGAAGCATCTGCCAAAAACCATTTGCGGCATCTAAAAGGGGAAAAAACTTGGGCATTCATCTTGGAAAGATGTTGTCCACTGCGGATAGGACAGTACTCTCTCAAGCACTTCGTTTTGTTGATTCAGGTCAAAGGATATGCTGACTTGTCTGTTTTTGTTAAGGCCTTATAACTGCTGGTAAACACCGTTTAGTGGGTTTGGATATTTCTCCTGTAACACTGACAGGGCTTGGACCATCTTATCCTGTTCTTTGAGTGTGAAGCACTGAACTGTGTATATTGTGACTCTAAACACCGTAAGGAGCTGTATTTCTTTGCGTAGTGGGGAGATTAACTTAGTAGTTCTCTTCCAGTGTTTTTAGCTCATTTTGTTTTGGCAGTTATGGCAATGTCATTGGCGTATCTTACTGAACAGTAAATTTTTGAACCCCTGGGAACAAAAATAGCACCCCATCTGTTCTGTTACATCTCAAATTACTACAGGTCTTACTAGCATGTATGTTCATCCATGAGTTCAAGTGACCCAGTCACTTGTTATTTGTTTTTAATCAGTTCTTTCCCACTTCTCACTTCTGACTGTTCCATGCCTCCCCTCAGGGACTTTCTTCTTGTTTCTCCGTCTTCAAACCCAAGAGACTGCTTTCTGCCTATTTTTCGTCCTGCTCCAATCTCCCTGAGAGGACCTTACTCGGCTTTTATTGTCTGATCTATTTCCTTCCATTCCTGTTGGAGTGAACATCACCACTGTGGTCTCAAGACCTCAATTCACCCAAGCTCTCCTCTGTCTCTCTGGAGATGTCCTTCTTCCACTAGAAGTCTGTCCCACTCTCTCCATAGCATAAAATGGAAGTATGAGAGCTCACAAGGATTTTTCATTGCTGTCAGCAAATAACTAACCAGGGCATGAGGCTCTCAAATGCATATGTATTTCTCATTGTTTTTCCTGGCAAAGAACTGATTCATGTTGAAAAAAAAAAAAAAAAAAAAAAAAAAAAAAAACCCAAAAA